>JAQQZR010000015.1:18688645-18734964 GCA_030068235.1 Notoglanidium macrostoma | reverse complement strand
CACACACACACACACACACACACACACACACACACACACACACACACACACACACACACACACACACACACAGCATACTTACCCAGGAATATAGTTCTATTCTTAAATTAAAGGACAACCAAATTGTGTTACCACAGGGGGTGTTGATTAATTTTCTATAACAGCAGCTCTGACGATAGTTCACAAGTTATCGTTTCTATAGCAACAGGTCATTTTTAGGGATGTGGATGCCAGACACTCCACGTAAAGTAAGTCTAAAATAAGCAAATTCTAAAAATGTGATGTAATTTAATTTAAATAAAAATGTATAATTGTTAATTTGATGACATTTTCTGTAAGGACATGTTTATTTAAAATTTATGGAAGGAGTTTCCAGTGTCAGAGCTTTTTAATTGTCAGAAGAAAAGCTGTACATTTATACATTACACATCCTGGTGATTGTGTCACAACTTTCTACTTGGTACAAAATCTATTTTTAGATTTAGGTCAGCTTATTTTCAACTCATTAAAACAAACATTTTGAAAGAATCAGTTCCGTAAATTGAGTCAAGCTTCACTAACACAAGCGACTCCAGTGCACGTTTGTGTTACCTTGCTCTAAATAGAGCTGGGCGAGGTGTGCGTTGGCCTCAGCCTCCCTCATGCTGGAGTCTATCTCGACTTTGCGGGCAGCTTCGAGGCTGAGCTGGTAAAAGTGATGACGCAGCCACATGTCGTCTGGCTCTGAGAAAAACGTCGCCAGGGCCAAATGACTTTCATACACTTCCACATACTGATCTAGAGAAAGAGAAAGAAAGCTTGGTATTTTATTTCATCCATCACACTAGAGTTAAGTGTAATTTCCCTTGCTGTAGCATCACCGGCTCTTTGTGCAGCCTCAGCCTGTGTCAGGTACTCTTTCAGCATCTGCAGTTTGTGTGGTTGCTCCTCCAGAGAGCGTTTCAGCCACAGCTTGCTGTTCGGACCCGCTTCTAAACGGTCTGCCTTCCAGCGCTGCAGTAAAGAGAAAAACTCTTTGAAGGAGAGATGAAATCCCTCCTGCAGCATGGACACGCAAAGATTCTGGTGCAGACTGTATCGGAATCTGAGGGAAGAGACAGTTTAATATGTTGAATAAAAAGACAAGAACAAAACAATCCCAAATGTTGCATAAAATAATCATTTTTCTCAACCAAAATATATGACCTTTCATATGGCTTCTGTAGATCGCAGAGGTAGGCAACTTTGTTGTGAAAGATTAATAAACATAAAAATTTATGTCCAGATATTAATTCATACCAAAGGATGTGATGTCACCAACATAGATATAAATTTGTACCAAAGGAAGTGATATCACCAGTGAGAGACATGGGATTCCCATTTAATTAAGCAGAAGTCTGATTTCTAGCTTCTCAAATGAATATAATAGCACAGATTTGTGACTAACAGTAAAATGTTATTTAAAAAAAAAATAAATAAAAGACATAATTTCTGTAAGTATAAAGGGGTCTGAAATTTCTTTTAATGCTGAAATAAGTTCCTGACTACAAAAAAGTTTGTGTTGAGTCTGTCGACTTGTCCTGCAGCGCCATCTACCGGCCAAATAATAACACGCAACAAGTTATGAGCTGAATGTTTATCCATAGGTTTTTCTTTCACACTTCTGTACATTTCTTTACATTAGCTGAGGGACTACAGGTGAGATGTAGGAACAGTAAGACCTTCACTAAGGGTCCACTGTCCCTGTTAAACAAATAAACACTCACTGCGCTATTTCATCCGCATTCATCGTGGTGGTTTGGATCTTCTCCCTCGCAGCGGAGCCTCGGTTGGGCCTTTTCATTTCTTTTCTCTGCGTGCTAGTAAAATCAAAAACAACAGCATAAAGTAAGCAACTACATATAGATAATAACTTGATAGATAATAACTAATGATATACTCACTTTGCTGGTGTACAGAGAACACAGCACTAAGTTTGAAGCATTAAGGGAGACACGAGTGGAAGGAGAGAAGGACTTTTGCAAGTGGAGGCCAGACTTAACTATAACAGTCTATAACAGTCTTATAACTAAACCAATCTGCTAACTACAACAGACTTATAACTAGTTTTTAGGCAGTCTTATAACTAGTCTTCCACCCAGAGTTATAACTATAACTGTAATAAAACTAGTCCTTGTCTAGTACTATAATTATATGACTCTACATTGCTTATAACTAGTCTAACCAGTTTAACAACAACAACAACAGCCTTATAACATATAGGATTAGTCTTAGAACCAGTCCCAACAATAACAGCCCTATAACTAAGGTAGCCTTTTAAGTAGTCTTAGAACAAAACCAGTCTTCTAGTCGCAAAACAAGTCATCTAACAGTTGCATAACTAATACAGATGTATAACTAACCTTCTAACCAGTTCAATAAATATAACAGTCTTTTGTCAAGTCTTCTACACAGTCTTATATCTAGTCTTCAAACCAAACCTAGATATGATATATATACAGTATATCAGTGATATAACTACTTATTCTTACAAATCTAATTCTCTTTTAACTAGTCTTATAAATATAACCATCTTATAACTAGTACTCTCACCAGTCTTACAACTATACCAAACTTATTTTCACCAGCCTTATAATTATAACTAGACTTCTAACCAGTCTTATAACTGTAATTGTATTTTAACTAGTATTATAACTAGTATTCTCACCAATCTCATATCTATAAGTTTCTCATATCTATAACTTAGTCGTCTATTCAACCTTGTATTTATATAATATAAAACTATAACTATATAAATTATAATAACTATCTATATAGTCTTATAGGTAGTCTGCTAACCAGTACTATGTCTAGTCTTATAACCAGTATTATAACTATATCAGTCCTATAACTACTGTTCTAATCTCTCTTATAAGCATAGAAGACTCATAACTAGTCTTATTTCTATAACAGCCTTCTTCCAATCAGTTTTCTAGCCAACTCTACAACAATACCAGTCTTATAACTAGTCTTCTAACCAGTCTTATAACTATAACAGTTTCAGAACTAGTCTTCAACGCAGTCTTATAACTATAACAGTCCTATAAGTAGTTTTCTAGCCAGTCTTAGAACTATCACAATTTTAAAATTAGTCATCTAACCAGTCGTACCTGGTCTCCTAACCAGTTTTATAACTAGTCTTCCTGCTCCAGTGTTTATATTAGTGGTATATTGCTGTACCTGGCTTTGACGGAACTCTTCTCATTGATATCGGGGAGAAATCGCGTCTTCTGACGGGGAAACACAGCTGAGGCCATTCCGATATGATTTCTAGCTCCACAGGTTTTCCCACAGATCAGGTAAATGATGACATTAACTAGACAGGTGGTGTAACTTCATATCATGCCTCGCGCGTCTTAAATCTGTGTAGCTAGGCTAACTTTCCCAAACAATTTCAAAAAGTTTTTTTCCAGAAATAAACTGTACTTATAGTCTTTTTAAAACGTAACTTTTATGTTCTATAATTCTCTACGACACCCTGTTGACATGAAAAGTATATATTTTTTTAAGTTTTAAAACTTTATTTTGTTGTAGCTCGCTATTTTACCAGATTATCCGCATTCCTTGTGTTTTTTCTTCTCTTTTTTTTGTGGCGGACGTGAGAACGCGTCGCCATAGTAACATGTGCGCATGCGCCAAGCGCTTCATGGGCCAAGCAGTATGACCTCCATTTTAATTAAAGTCAGATTTCATCATTTGTTTTCTTTTTTTTATGATGTGTGCCATTTAAGATGCCATTTATATACATGAACAATTTTGTTTTATTTCAGACACGTACAACATTTATGGATTTTCGTGAAACAGGTTTTATAGCTTATAATTACTAATTAAAATTAAAAGTAGTGATAATCTGACATTTGTTATGCGAGCTCATTGGCGCCCCCTTGTGGCCACCAGCATGAGAACCACTTTTGTGCACCATAAAATACAACGTGCAGGTGACTGCTTGGAGTCATATAGTGAATAAATGTTTTTTTTCTGCTTTTTACAAATATATAGTGAATTCCTCTGATGCAGCAATTCACATCTGACAAGAAACTAATGGTATTTTTTTTTATTGCATGTGCAACATGAATATGGGCTCCAGTGGTTCTAAGTGGAGCTTGGAGAACCCCAGAGGTCAATAAAGGTCCGCTTGGCAGCCTGATATTTTTAAAAATTTATTTATTTATTTAACATTTATTTACAGATTTGGAAATCATTCATCAATCCATAATTATATACAAGTTATTAAACTGATTGAGATCTTATACTAGTTATTACAAGTAGACATCTAGAGTAAATAATGTCTCCTTGGACCTAACATGGTGTCAATGGCAATAGACAAAATATTCATCTTCTTTATTGTGTAAATGATGTTCATAATAAATCTGTACTGAAGGAGAAATTTATTTTACAGTTAAAAAATTATGAGAAGCCCTGCACTACAGCCTGTGGAAAGTGTTGACTTCCCAGGAAGGTCAGATGTTTACTGTCCTCCACCGACCCCAGAAGACCTCCCAGAGGACCAGTGCAGTCCAGCGGAAGCAAGTTAAACAGTTCCTATCCAAATGAATCAAATGTGAAGCATGAGAAGCAGCAGTGTTTGTTATTAGAGTCAGACTGTCAGCTCTTTCCAACCAACAGTTTATGTGTTTATATGGAAAAGAACTGGGGGGAAGTTTACCACTTAACAGGGCCTCATTTTCTCCATGCATTCCGTGGGTACGTGCATTGACTCATATCATTTGTGTGTGTGCTGAAACGTTCCCTATTATCAAAGAAAAATCTGAAACTGGAAAAATTTCTTCAATCAACCATATAAACATATAAACTAGTTCATGAAGACTTTTTTTTGCCAACGCAGCACTAGACTAACTTTCAGTGGCCACAGAACAAAGAGTTCATCCGAGGCGGATTTATGAGACTTGTGTGAAAGGAAACAGCAAAGTTACATCTATTAACCAGCCGTCAGGACTGTAACAGAAGCCACAACAGACTGGTATTAAATGTGCAATATCCTATGAAGAAAAACACGTCTCCAACCGCTGGTGGTGTATTACGGATCTAAGTGAAAAACAAATTAGAGCTCCTTGTGGCAATGTGTTTTAAGGCTGAAGGGTTCAGATGGAATGACAAATTAGCAGGTTACATAATGAGATGTAGGAAGATATAAAGAGGACAATAGTACTATTACACTAATGAGACTTTGTAAGATTTAAATTAAATGTAATAATGTTTAATAAATCCAGTGGAGACAAGACGAGCATCTTTACAGTTACGATTGAATCCCATTTGGAAAAAAACGCATTCAATTAAGTGACATTTTATTTATATAGCGCTTTCAACAATTTCGCACTATCAGGCTCGAGGTCGTGCTGTTGTACTGAAAATCAGCACAGTTGTGACTGGATCACAGGCATGAGGCCTTCAGCACGACCTCGATTGTAATATTGCTGTTTTACAACAGTTGTACAAGTGCCTTTTGTTACTTAACAGTAATAAGCGACAATACGTTATGATTGCTTTGGTTATTTACTCATTTATTTGGCTCCGAAAAAGCCACACTCACTCATTAGCATGTTGCTATGTTGGCTAGCTAGCTCATAACGATTTGTACATTCCTGACAAGGTTTCATATTTTCATCCTAAAGCTATATTCATTAAAAGTATCGTTTGCAATATGTCTGCTGATGATGTCACTAACATTACTGTAGTAACCAGGAAGTGGAATTGTATGTGGCGAGCGATATGTGCTAGCAAAAAAAATCATATGCCAATGCTAATGCCGATCCAACACTTCAGAGTCTTTTCCGGATCCAACACAAAGAAAGCCATGATATGCTTCTTAGTTGTCTACGCCCACTTTGGTGTCATCCCTGCCTCCTTTTGATGGCGCATTACTGGACTGATGATGCTCATTTTCTCTAGCTCCTAGTCGTTTTATCTTTTTTGTCTTGATTTGGCCGTCCACAACCTCATTTCTTTCTTCCTGTGTCTCCCGTTCTGTCTCAGCCGCTTATGCATTCCCTTCTTTCTCTCTGGAAACATCTGCCTCGGCGTCCTCCACATCTGCTTTTGCTGTAGAAGGACTGTTTCTCTTGATTTCATCAATTTGTCCCTCCAAGATCCGTACTCTTTCCTTGAGGCATTGTTGTCTTTCCTCGGAGAGCTTCTTTATCTCATCTATCTCCGTGTCCGTCTTCCTTTTCATTTCCTCAAACTCTTGCTCCATCTATGTCTGTCTTCTGCCTTTCTCTCTCTTTCTAGTGCTTTCTGCCTCTCAGATCTGACCCACAATACCACGATCCTACCACCACTCAGGAATTTTGTCCGCAATCAGTTCCAAAATGACTACATTGACACAAAATTAATTTTAAATCAATCAAACATACTTTCCATACCTCTGTTATGCCTCTTTCTTACCTTATCCTGGGCTGTTTCATCTGCAGATTCATCACTGTCAACCCTGTTCATTCAGTAATAACAGTTAATTAGATAAAAAAAAAAACATGAACAATATATTTTACATGCTGTAGGGTAGCAGATCATCATACATGTGCACGTTAATCGTATCATTTCTTCTTTAATTGGCGTACTCACCTAGACAAATCCTCGGATTTTTACTTCTGGCCTCTTGGCTTTTTCATTTTCTCAGGTTTCAGAGCAAATCGTCTCGTCTCTGAAAGTACTCTGTGAACTGTGCCTGTGTTTGCATCATAACTAAAAGCGTACAGCCAATTCTTCAATTTTATCAGCTATATACAGTAGACATACACACGGAGTTTCAGCTAATGTCTGATATTCCAAACAAACACATGATAATACACTTTCAACAGATTCCCAGTCCTGCTTCTGGACATTGTAGCCTTTTCCCTGCTTGTAACACAACTCCATCCGGCCTGATATTTCAGCTTAAAGTCTAATGTATTCAAATGAACTCCTACAGTATTTGGTCCTGAACACAGGACTTAATTTATTTCTGAAAAGTTCGACGTTTTTCGTTTACATCTGTAACAGCTTTGATCTGTCTATTATTTAATTAGAAATCCATCGGAATAATTCAGTATCTCAAGATTAATACATGGGTTCTATTTTCATGATTATAGTTATGACAATAATTATTTAATAGAAATAGTAGGTTAATTATCTCTGATTGTAAGCATCATTATAAGCAAACACGTTGTTTAAAGAGATGGAAAATGAAGTTCTTTGCCAGTTTAGTTTCTGTTCGAAACAAATCGCCATAACACAATATCATTTTATATCTGCTTCACACCAGCTCCAACAAATACACATATTTATTTCACTAAAAAAGCTGCATGCTGAGTTATTGTTGTGGATGAAAGTGCTGGAGAGGACATTTGACCTTTATTGCTGACTATAATGTACATAAATTGGATATTTAATACACTAACGTTTTTAATTTTGTATGGGTAGAGTAATGTGGTTAAAATAAAAGTTTAAATAAGATGAAAAATGATTTTGGGTACTTTTGGGTACTGTAATGGAGTCAGCCTCATGATGCAGTAATAACAGTAATTCAGGTGAATTTCATAAGATTTCTTACAAGATATATATATATATATATTATATATTTTAATAAATACATTAGTCTTGAGTAAGTGGTTTATCCTGGTCAGGGTCACTAGAGAGAGAGAGAGAGAGAGAGAGAGAGAGAGAGAGAGAGAGAGAGAGAGATTAGGCTATTAGTGGTAGAAAAAACACTGAATTGAGTACATTGAATTCAGTAAAAACACAGCTACTGTAGTAATAATGAAATAAAACAAGAAAATTAATACGTTTTGTTTATAAAGCACATTTTAGGAGCCTGGGAGCTGAGCATGGCAAGAGCAGGTCAACAATGTACCGAGGCTAGCCAAGTAGGTGCTTTTTTATTTTTTATATTCTGTATAAATTCCTAAAAATGCAGGTGCAGGCGTTAAAAAAAAAAAACGTCCCGAGTGGAAAGTAGAGTCCATTGTACATTTGGCTAATTTGAACATCTGTCTTTCAGTCTCCTCTGGGTCTTCTACAACTACTACTACTACTATCTCGCACACACACACACACACACACACACACACACACACACACACACACACACACACACACACACACACACACACACAGAGGCCCATCAGTAGCAGATGTGTGTAAACAGTGTGCAGATTGCGTTTATGACAAAGTGGAAGCAGGAACTTAAAGTGCATTGAGTAAAAGTTAATAAAGCAGCGCCTGTCTGAAGCGATGTGTGCCTGATTCCTCCTGTAAAAGTAAAGTAAGCGGCTTTCCTGTATTCTTGCTGGGTGTTATTGGTGAATCCAGTCTGTAAGTGACATCTGTGTGCGTGGCTTTGTTGTGTTGCTGTAATTAATCAGGGTAATGGTTATGTATGAGCTCATCTGGCTGAAAGAAGAGATCATCTGAGTTAGTCTTGAGGTAGCGCCATTCACACTGGGGTCAGAGTTCACAAGGTCGTGACACTAATTGCTTCCACAGGTTTGCCTCTCGGCACAGGGTGACCTTCTATCTGCTCTGAAAGAAATGTGTTCGTAGTCTGTTTGTTTGGATATTTCAGCAGTGGTTGAAAATAAAAAAAAAATAAAAAAAAATAGCAAGATATCTTGTGTATTCTGTCCATCCTAACATCCATCTGTCTATCCATTCATGTTCATCTTCCATGGAAGGGGTAATGAAGACATCAAATGCGCGCGCACATGTGTGTGTGTGTGTGTGTGTGTGTGTGTGTGTGTGTGTGGTCCAAAACAAATTCCTGTTAAAAGGAAAAAAATAATTGTGTTGCCTCAACAACATTATACATGAATCACATTTACTAGCTAATAATCCTCTTATTTCTTTATCTGTCTTTTATTTATTATATTTTATTCAGAATTTTGTTTCTTTCAAGAAATAAATGTTTGAGATTGTCAAAATGATCTGGCAACAAAAGAAGATGACTTTAGTATAATGTCTAGAAATAGATATATTAGATGAATATAGACAATATTAGACACATATATAATAGATGAATTTCCTGATATTCAAGATATTTTTCATTTGATGTCACTTTTTTTCACAGTGCATTTAAAATAAACTAAGAATTTACCAATAATAATAATAATAATAATAATAATAATAAGAAGAAGAAGAAGAAGAAGAAGAAGAAGAAGAAAAAGAAGGAGATGAATCTTCTATACTATGAATTGATGAGCCTTACTGATGATATGAAGTAAGAAATCCTGAAACTGAAATGATCGCAGTGTTGATACAGTTCAGCGTGATTGGGTGGAAGATGTTCTTCTGGTGGAAGCACTCTTTATATTTGATGGATAAATGATTAAAAAGTCAATCAGAGCTGTTTAATAAAGACCAAGTGTTGCATCTTTACTTGATTCACTTGCACAGAGCTATCTACTTTTGCCAAGAAACCTCTATTTACACACACACACACACACACACACACACACACACACACACACACACACACGCTGTGTTCTATGTCAGACCCTCAGACTGAATGTGCTGTATACGTTGAGTCAATTGAGCCAATTCTCACCCCAAGTTTTACTTTCTAATAATTCAGAGCAATTGACTCACCAATAAGAGTCGACTCCCAAACAGCTCTCTCGTTATTTATCGCTTAAATTGTCCAATGAAATTTCACACTACGTAATCTAATCAACGTCATATTTTGCACTGCGCACTGATATCAAATCTATTTACACAAACAGTCATCTTAACATCTTAACATTCTCTCAATCGTTATAATGCTTCAAACTGTTCATAAGATTCACTCACTGCATTTCATGATTATTACAAATACAGAATAGTTATTTATTTTCTCAGAGTCTTGCATAATTTACTTGTCGTTTCTACAATTAAGATAAGTAAAGTAAAAAAATAAATGGTTCTTCACCATGCAAGTCAGCTTCCACAGTTCACCTTAAAGAGTTGACTCAAAGAGTCAAATGATGATTATCATTAAACAAACAACAACAACAAAAAAAAACAATAGTTTATGACCTATTTACCTATTTATTCACAAATACAGAATAGTTCTTTTTTATTTTATTTTCATCAAGTGTTACATGATCTATTTGTCTTTTCTGCAAATAAAATAAACAAATAAATAAATAAAAAGAATAAATGGCTTATCAGATAAAAGAGTCAATTCCCTCTGTTCACCTGAAGGAGTCATCTCAAAGAGTCAAATGAAGATCATCTTAATAAATAACAGATATTATTTTTCAGTGAATGCTTATATGGCCTATTTGTCTTGATTAAAGTATTGCTACTTCTAATAATAATAATAATAATAATCATCATCATCATCATCATCATTTTCCTCATAATAAAAGCTTCAGACATGTGAGTCAACTCCTGCTGCTCACCTGAAAAAGTCAACTCATTCACAAATGACACATCACTAGTGACCACTTTAATAAATAAAAGGAATATTAGCAAATACTGTAGCTGAGAAGTCTGAAAACTCAACTAATGGTGAACATACATGTAGTCTGAGGATTAACAGATAAAATGATGCAGATTCTTTGTTTTTATTATAGTGTGTCAGATAGTCAAATGAGTTTTTATCTAGTTTTGATCAAAACTGAGAGGAAATACTCTCAAAGAGTGACCTGCTCTCTCTCTCTCTCTCTCTCTCTCTCTCTCTCTCTCTGTTCCTATAGGTTTCCTGAGAACCAGTCACGTCTGTAGTGTTTGGTGCCTCATGTGACAAAATGTCACACATTGTATGTGGTTGTACTGAAGTGCTTGAGTTGAAAAGAAAAGTCAATTGAAATGGGCTTTAAACAGTTTCCAGTTAGCATTTAACAAGCGGAGCGTCGTCGCTGTTGAGAGATTAGTTAGGTTATATTAGAGTGTGTGCATGTGTGTGCTTGTCTTTGTGTGTGTATACAGTATGTGTGTGTGTGAAATGCTCTTTGAGGTTGTTGGTAGGGGGGTTCAGTAAGTTAAATGTGAAATAAGAACTGACGCCGGGAAAGCCACATCCCACAGATACACAGAGAGAGAGAGAGAGAGAGAGAGAGAGAGAGAGAGAGAGAGAGAGAGAGGAGGGAGGAATTATAAGAGGAGTCCAACTTTGTCTTGCCCCAGCTGTCAAAACAACCCCATACACACACTCCTCTGCATGCTCGAATGCAGGACACACACATCTCTACACCCCACACACTCTGCCAGGAACCTAAAGGACGCGTTTAATTCAGGAGAGTCAAGAGATCCTAGGACAACATTTCCACAAGGTGAGTGAAATATATTTATAATTATTTCCCATGAAACCTGTGCTGTGGGGTAGAAATCTGAACACGCTAGTGAGAACGCTAATCATTTTTTTCCCATTATAAGTTATATTATGAGTGGCAGCTTGAGTGAAAAACAGAATCTTTTACATGAATTTTAGAATTTCTTAGTATTTCGTGCGTCCACCGTTTGCTTTTATCTCAGCGTGCACTCCAGCTGGCATGGGCGCCACAAGTTTGTGTCAAAACTGGTGATTCATGTTAGGTCGTCTGCACGCGCTGAACACACATTATTCAAGATATTGGACATATCCTTTCTTTTTTTTTTTTTTACACAACTTCCAATTTTAAATTAAAAACATACAGATTTTTGTACTTGTTTTCCTCTTTGTTGGGCATGTGCAATATTACAACATGATAATATTGTGATAATTTATATTAAATGATATTCTTATAGAAATGAGTATAGTCTAAACGTCTTTTTCTTTCTCTATCCCTGTTTTTTGTCTATCCCTGTCTTTCCTTTATCTTTCTTTTTTCCTGACAATTTCCTAAAACAGGAACAGTTTACTCGTTCAGCTGATGTATTTCCCCTTCTCCTATATCTCCTGATCTCTTCATCTCTCGCTCACTTACGGCTTCAAAATACCAGTTATTTCCAAAAACCAAGAAGTAAAGCAGAAAGTGATTTACGTTTATCTAAATTGTACCATCTTGTACTGTCATGTGATATCAGCATCGTGCCATTCTAACATTTTGATTTTCTCTTTCTCCCCAATCACATTTCAGGAAAAAAAAACACCCCTTCAGCCTTGTATTAAAGCGTGCTGTCCCACAATGCCCTGGGTCACGGTGCTAATAGCAACCATATCCTGCATGCTGATGAGACACGGCCACTGCCAATCAAACTCCTCAGAAGACTTCCTGTTCTATAGTGACCCAGTTGCCATCCTGCTTCCTGGCCTTCATGCCACCCTGTCACCTCTGACCCCAAGTGAGGGTGTGAGCGCCGAACCTAAACCTGCCACTCTCACCTCCTCACACTTATCATCACCATCATCATCCCTCATTTCTGGAAACGGATCAGTGCACGCTCGCCCTCTTCCTCCCCCCCCAGCGTGTTTGCGCAGGACGTCTATGAAAGTCGTGTTTAAGTACGTGAACACGGTGCTGTCTTGTGTGATCTTTTTGGTGGGTGTAGTGGGTAATGCCACACTGCTAAGGATCATATGCTTCCACAAGAACATGAGAAATGGCCCCAATGCCTTGATCGCCAGCCTGGCACTTGGAGACCTCATCTACATCGCCATCGACATCCCTATCCACATATATAAGGTAGTGTAGTCCCTCTACTACCCCATAACTTCCATTATTACTTCATTACTACCACCATAACTCTATTTCTCTGACTAGTAGCCACCCCACTGCTCCCAATATTACCCCAACACTACCACTATTATCCCATTACTCCCAATATTATTTCAGTACTACCACTATTACCCCATTACTCCCACCACTACCCCATTACCCCTAATATTAGCCCACTTCTACCCCATTACTCCCGGTACCACTCCATTACTCCCAATATTACCCCATTACTCCCACTACTGCTCCAGGATATATTCTTCATCCACCCCAGGAATTAGCCCATATTCTCCTGAACAGTCACCAGCTAATGAAAGACATTGTGCAATAATAATATCAATAACAGTATTATCCGCCATAATGAGATCATAACTCATTGATTGATTTGATTCAAATAGTTTGGAGCAAAAATGAACTTAATGTTGTGTCAGATTCTCCTATCCTACATTTCCCTTTAGGTGTGTGTTTAACCATATTAGACCTGCAACATCCACGATATCACTTTTTAGAGCATTACAATTTCTCTCTGTGTAATAGTACCCCAGTGAATCATAAACAAATCACACTGAATCAGAGAGGCTAGTGTGTCATGACTCACAAGGAGATTCAGATTATAATGATGCCTGATATATTTTTTTTGATTACTTTCCACGGCTGAAAGGATTAGACCTTGACACATAGACCTTCAGGACAATGACACTGATGTTATATCTCCAACCAAGTAGATGTTACTCTTAATGTCCACAGCATGTACAACCGAAATACAAAAAAAAAATCTATTTGTATATATATATACCCAAACGGTATTTTATGGATTAGGAAATATTGTGGTCATAAAGAAATATGATATCTTTTGGGAACACATATCACTGGATCTTGCTTATAAGAGAAGCATGGTGGTCTAGCACTAACACGCACGCATAATCCTCAAGAGACTCTCTACAATGCAGAGTCATTCGGATTTCAAAAGTATTCCGGCATATTACATCATTATCTATCACTGCCTGGGTTTCTTCACCATCACTCACGAGTACTGATAACGTGTGTGTGTATGCGCCAAGATGTCTCAGCACTAGATCATTCTGACATGCTTATTTTGGATCTTCTATCAATGTACCACTCAACACACACACTACAGGACAGGAAGTTCTCCTTAAATGGTTCCCTTAAATGGTATCTGTCCAGTTCTTGTTCATGTGTATTATGGTACATGAAAGATACTAGTGTTACAGTTTGTGTTACAATTACTGTGCATATCAGGTGTTAGTGTATGCTATTGAAACACAGACGACATGCTAAATGTGTTCTTACGTGTATTTCTGGGCTTGGCGTAGTTGCTGGCGATGAGGTGGCCGTTTAATGACACAGCATTCGGACTGTTCCTGTGTAAGCTCTTTCCCTTCCTGCAGAAGGCTTCAGTTGGGATAACAGTGCTCAACCTGTGTGCCCTTAGTGTGGACAGGTAGGACACACACATTCACACGTGTAAGCCTGTAAACATGTAGTTAATGTTTTTTTAAATAATGTATGGTGTGTATGACAGGTATCGTGCTGTGGCCTCGTGGAGCCGTGTGCAAGGTGTGGGAATCCCAGCTTCGACTGCAGTGGAGATCATGTGTATCTGGGTGCTGTCCATTCTTCTGGCTGTTCCTGAAGCTGTGGGCTTTAACATGGTCAGCTTTGACCACAACAATGTGACTGTACAGACCTGCATGCTCAAGCCAGAATCACAGTTTATGACTGTAAGCACACACACACTAAACACTAAACACTCTCACTAGCTCCAAGCTTTAGTAAAGCATCATACCAAGATACTGTAAAATACAGAGGCATGTTTCCAGTCACAGATTAATAGTGTGTACAAACGTAACGTATACATTTCTGAAGGTTAAAGTGTAGTAGAGAAAACACTGTGGCTAGGCAAACTTAAGCTAATCATATGCTAGCTTCTGTATAGGCTAACCATTTTGCTAGCTAGCACATACATGTTAAGTCTTTTTTTTTTTACAGACAATGTAAAGGTACAGTGACAAGACAAATGTACTGTGAACATCAACATTTTCCTCAGATGTGTTGAAAGATTACTAAAAAAAAAGGACTATTAAATAGCAAATTTAAACTGTGTGCAGTTTTACAGAGACGCAAAGGACTGGTGGTTGTTTGGATTTTACTTTTGCGTGCCATTAGCATGTACAGCTATCTTCTACACTCTGATGACCTGCGAGATGCTAAATTACAAGAAAGGAAGTCTGAGAATCGCACTCAGTGAACACCTTAAACAGGTGAATCTTTTCTGTTTAAATCCCTAAAAATCGATGAATTGTTTAATCCTGCGTTTTAGACACAAACTAGTGAGGTATTGGAAGTTGTTTCGCTGAAGCCTTGTAAACTGAAATGAGAATATTTTCTATGTACACTTTATTAGCCGCTATATTTTTCATTGATGTGGTTGTGCTGAATGTGGTGTCTTTTTGACCAGACAGCTGAGACACATTATTAATACTAATGTACGTAGTGAATGAATGTAATTCTGAGTGTGTCTTTGTTGGCAGCGACGTGAGGTAGCGAAGGCCGTATTCTCCCTGGTGCTGATCTTCGCTCTGTGCTGGTTTCCTCTTCACCTGAGTCGCATTTTGAAGAAAATGGTTTATTTTCAGCACGACGCTCAGCGCTGTGATCTGCTCAAGTAAGAAACAGAAGCATGTGCTAACATCAGATTACTTTACTTACTTATTTACTTTATTACTTTAATTTAATTAGATTACTTCATTTACTTTACTTTACTTTACTTACTTTTAAGTTTTTCTGTTATGTTGATGTTTCCCAGCATTGGCAGAAACCTGGGAGGTTTTGTAATTATCTTTTTTTAGTAATAATCTCTACACATCTGAGGTAAATATTGATATTCATAGTAGATTTCTTTTGTTACCACTCCCGCTGTAGCTTTACATTGTGTCAAAAGGCTTACCAGCTTTGTGCTAGCTAGGAAAATTGCTAGCCTCCTTTAAAGCCTTGGTAACAACTGGAATGGCCTTTCTTATACAACATAAGGAGCACTTTTTCTAACAACCTCACCAAAATTGACCCAATGCTGGCCCAGTATTGGCAAGGAGGATTTAAAGATAAATGTACTTCTGTTGGCTCTGATGGCTCAACATTGCCTCAATGGATAAAATGACATTGTGTCAGTATTGGCAAAGTGGATTTGAAGATGGCTAAAACTCTAGTGGCTCTGCTGGCCCAATGTTGGCCCAATGGAATGGGCCAGTTCATGGGAACAGTTTGTTACCTCGGAAGCTAGTCTATGGTCTGCTTCAGTATTGGCCAGTTGCTTAGCAACTAATGTTTCTTTCCACCAAATGCGAACGTTCCATTTAGCACAGTTTTACTCTGGGAGTGTTAACATGCTAAGAACATTGTGATAAGCCCATCATTTATATCATATGAACCCAGGTCTAATTGTATTGTCTCTGTGTGTCTATTAGTTTCTTGCTGGTGCTTGATTACTTCAGCATAAACCTGGCGACTATAAACTCCTGCATCAACCCCATCATACTCTATCTCGTCAGCAAGAAGTTCAAAAACTGCTTTAAGGTACAGATAGTCCTTTGATCGCTTACTCTGACTCATTCAGTTCTCCCACTCCGTCAGTTCATCATGTTTGTTTCTTATCTGGTATCTTTCACTACTTCATGATAGTAGTGTGCGATTTGTTTGTGCCTGTGATTCATAACTTCACACGTTACTTCTGAACTTCCGAGACTGTTTATTATATAGGAAAAGGTGGGGGATTGGTGGATATACAGCATTTTGTTAATTTTCTCTTCATTCTTCCTCAGTCATACCTGTGTTGTTGGTGTTCTTCGTGTTCTCAACTGAGCAGCATGGGGACCAGCATCCAGTACAAGACCCCTGACCTACAGAACGGCCTTACAGACCGCACAGCATTGCGCAAGGACAGTTACAACTGAGGACACACCCTTAAAGGATCGTGATGGTCCAAGTGCAACTGATAACACACTTACATGATGAACATTGGTGGCAGAGACGGCTGAAGATTCAGAAAAGCAGCTGATGTCTCAGAATGCTAGAAAAAGACTTTAGTTTGTTAGTGCACATCACTTCAAATTCTCAAAAAGAAACCGCACATTTTGATGCTGATTTAGTATGATTGTAGAAAATGGTTATATTTTATTCTATTATATTAATGTTCTTATATTTATTCAAGTTAGAACTTTAAACAATAACAGTAAGGAAACAACATCATATACGTTTGCAATAAGTTATTTGGGGTTCATTTAGGCTGCATACACTTTATAAGGTTGAACATTATTTTTTGGGGTGGGGGGTTTCTGAGCTGTGCAAATATAAGAATAGTTTTTTCTTAAATTATTTCCAGTTGTGCCTTGTCGTAATTGGCCATATATCTGATAAACAGCCATGTGAACAATATGATTGGATTCATGTGGGGTTTTGTTTTACATCATCACGTGCTAGCTTAAAAGAAATAGGTTATGAACTGTTGCCAACCTCCACAGCACATAAACTTTACGACAAAGGCTTGTGCTGCTGCTTTGTTCATTTTATTGCCTCTGCAGTGGGCTGAGTTTCCCTAAAGATAATTGTAGCAGAGCGAGCATCACACTGTAAAACTCTCTCTGCTCCTAACCTTTTACAATGCTTTGAGAAAACTGCATCATGATGGCTTGTTAGTATGATGTGCTGTTTTAAATGATGCTCCATTCACCATTCAAATGAAATACGGCAATATCTTTCATCTACGGCATTCATCCAATTAACCTTTACTTCTCTTCATGCATCATGAGTCATGAGTTATATTCAAAGTTTCCAGATTTTTGCATGATTTCTTATTAATTATTCTAAAGAGATTATTTGTTTAAAGGCTTGTATTTAAATGTTTTTTTTTTAAAAGGAAATCCACCACGATCACAGGAATGTAACTATAAAGTACTGTTAATCAGACAGATTTGTGTTTATTATCCCCTGTAACATTTGTTTTGTGATTTAATAATAAAAAAAAAAAACCCTATATATTAAAATAATTAAATTCTTGGTTTTATACTGGTCAAAAAGTGTTTTCTATAAAAAGGCTCCGAGGCTCACTCTAATGTTATTGTTCCTGTAATAAGAGTGAAAATTTGAATTAATAGCTAACACAATTGTTTCCACAGACAGCCATAAAGTTGAAGTTAGCTATAAATTGGTGGAAATGCATGGCATGCCATTTGCTTATAAATTCAAATTGTTGCATTGGCTAGTCGCTGTAGTATAAAAGGAATAAAAATGCATCACACCACAGTATCATTGATTATTTTATTCCTTATTCAATTTAAATACACATCCTTCTGCGCTGAATTTCTTCCCAAACGAAAAGTAATGGAAAGTTCATCTAAGCTGCAGTAAAATTTGTTCCTGGGTCTGAAGAATAAAGCGAAGCAGTTAAAGAATTAACATCAGCACAGCTCCACTTTCATGTAGTTAACTAATCAGAGTTGTGGGTTTGAACATATGTTGGTGCACATGGTAGCAATTACAAACTTTTTTCCTTCCTACTAGCAACCCCCTTGTCATGTCCCCTGACTCTCCCTCATAGTTTGTCAATCAACCCCCTTCCTTCATCTATCTCATGCTTTCTCTGTCAATTTGAGCTGACGCCAAAGTCCGAATCAATGCACAGAATAAACTCTCTGTACTCACTGGCACAGAAAGATCTTCTGAAGAAGATTTAATATACAACTACATTTAAATATAAAGGATTTGAGACTAGAAGAAAAGAGCAAACAAAAAGAGAAAAAGAGAAAAAAACAGAATGCTTATGCACAAACACACTCTCACATGGTTGATTATTATATACAGATGGATGCAGAAAGCTTGCATGCTGGAGCAGCAGATAGTGTCAACATGAGTTTCTGATCAAATGTGCTATAAAAAAAACAGTGCAATTTTTATTTTATTTTTTTTTACATTTTTTGTATCCAAGACAAAGCCATACAGTATGTAGGCAGTACAGTGTGGAGCACAATTGCTGCTTAAAACCTGATCAACGTTTCTCATCACGCTGTTGGAAATAATCGGTAAGCTAAGCCTCTGGTCTTGTGTCGAAATACTGTGATTAAAACAACAAGTCCATAATCTATCTACTTTAATTTCACGTTCTTAATACCCAGGACTGTATTCACCTGAGCCTTCTCAATAACTGACCTGTTAGAGACTCAGCCCAGATGTCATGCTGTGTAATCCCCTGACATGACTGTCACTGACAGGCTGCACGAATCTACAGTCTGGGCTAGAAAGAAATCAGCCTGAGGATTGCTCCTAGATTATTTGTACCATATTATAGCCTATTTATTTATGACTGTTGGTGTTGCTGTTAACTTCATTTCCACAACAATCAAACAAATAAATAAAAAACACTACTTTAGAACCTGCAGATAAAACCTGCAAATAATCTGATGTGGATGACAAAAATAAAGCTTGATGTCTTTTAATCTTTAAAAACAGGAAGGCTTAACCCTATACCAGACAGGCGCCATTATAGGCTTTACATTTCTGGATTTCCAGCTTGCGCCCAGTGCTCCCAGCCTTCCCAGTAAGGTTTGCTGATCAACATTTTATGTGTACGCATATATTACGGAAGACAGATTTGGATTGGCTGTAGTCCATCTAATCTGGTCGCACAGATTGGATGCACAGGCTGCGCGTGGTGCGTCAGCATCCTTCCGGTTGACCCAGCTTCAGTCACATCGTTAAAAGCGGCAGGGCTCAGAGGGCTCGCGCAGCTCGGGATGCTCGGCGCGCGTGTCTAGTGGGGGGAAATGGCGCGGCTGTGCGCGGGATGGCGGCGCTGGCTCCGGCCGCTCGTCGTGACGGTGTACGCGCTGCTCGTGGCCGTGGCTTTACCGCTGGCTGTGTGGCAGCTCCAGAAAGCCGAGGTGCGTCTGTGCATTCCTGATTTACAGTAGACTGTTTCTGTGCTATGAATTGTAAATGCGATTGAGAGTAATTCTAATGTTCAGTGCGCATCACGAGGAACAAAAACACACCTTCTGCTGTGAGGCGCAGTTACACAATCATGGTGTTCCTGTGTGTGAAAGCTCATCATCAGCATCAGTCGGAATAACAGATCTGCGTTAGTGATCTGAAGCCGCCTTTCACTTGTTAATGGTGTGTGTGTGTGTGTTGCAGGCTGGAACACACACTAAGGCGTGGTTCATCGCTGGTGTGTTTGTGTTTTTAACCATTCCCATCTCACTATGGGGCATTCTGCAGCATCTAGTACACTACACCCAACCTGAACTACAGAAGCCTATCATCAGGTACCTAACACACACAGGCAATAGGTCTCATTGTCCATACACCCACACACAAACACACACACGAGACGAGGTGTAGATGACATCGGAGCACTCAGAGGTGTGTAAAAGGAAAATATGTGGATATGTATCAGGTTAAGTGAGCTGGGGCTGAACTGTCATCATTCTAAAGACAACCTAAACATAAGGGTCGAGGTTATTAGGTTATTACGCATGTCAGATTCTGTATATTCGTCAGTTATTAAACAATCACACAAGCACACACTACACACATCAAGGATTCACCATATGCGTAAAACGTCAATTTAAAAAAAACAACAACAACACACAAGCCCTGGTGTGATGTGTGTGAAGATTGGTCTGTTTTTACATTATTTTCAATTTATAATAACAAGCATGTGATTGATCTGCTATGACTGAGGTACCATTTATTCTTACAAATGTATTTATTAGCACCAACACAGGGGAAAAAGTGAAAAAAACAAATGCCAGTACAGCAATTATAACAAAAGTGATTTGTTTTACGGATGGACTAAAATGTTATATGTAGCTATAAAGAAATAAAAAAGTATGCAAAGTATGTAAGTAGAAGTATGAAGTGTCATTCTTTAATAAATACAAAATTGCATTTCTTGGCAAATCCCTGGTATAAGAGGATTAAAATGCTTCAGGATGTGTTATAAATGGAAAATAATCAACTTCAGGCTGGTTACACAACACTTTTTGAAATTATTTTCTATAACAGAATGCCCCCAAGTGTTTTATTCCTTACATAATGTATATCTTTTTTTCAGAATATTATGGATGGTGCCAATTTACAGCTTAGACAGTGTGAGTAACCGACTCACTTCCTCTTACATTGAGAGTGCTAGAATGTATTTGAGTTAAGTGTTCGTAAGTGTGTCTGACCCCGTTTACACTTGGTATTAAAATGCGTCTTGGGCGATCTGATCACAGCTGGACAGCGCTAAATACAAGTGTAAATGACCTCCAAGATACAGTCAAGACGCATTTGCTCAAACCACTTGCCGAGTTGGTCTCGGATGCATTTAACCACATCCTTTCTGTGGTGTAAACGCTAATGCACCATGCGTCCGCAACATGGATGTAACAGGAAAATACATCATTAATGCTGGTTGGAGGTTGTCTTGGTAACAGCGCGACACGCTATAAAAAAATTGAGAGGCACACCAATGTAAGTGATTGGAGTGCAAGAAAATAATGACTGTATGTTGCAGGTTTAGCATTTTAATATAATTTTGCACGGGACCTTTGACCTTCTAGCAGAAATGATGTAGGCAATAATGAAATTAGAACAAAAGTGATAAACACAGGTGTAAACAGCGATGTGTCTCGGCAGTCCATTTGGGACCAGATTGCTCAAGACGCATTTTAAATCCAAGTGTAAACAGTTCCTGTGTGTGTGCCTTACAGTGGATTGCGCTGAAGTATCCCAATATAGCCATCTATGTGGACACTTGTCGCGAATGCTATGAGGCGTATGTCATCTATAACTTCCTGATGTTCCTCTTGAACTTCTTGGAGACGCAGTACCTGAACCTGGCACTTATTTTAGAGGCTCAGGAACAGCGCTCGCTTCTGCCCCCTTTCTGCTGCTGTCCACCATGGGCCATGGGAGAGTGAGTGCACATGCTTTTTCACACACACACACAGGGCAGCACTTACAAAACACAGTAAGTACCAAAAATCCCCCCTACTCGCTTGCCGCAGTACCATTTGCAACACTACACCCAATCGATATTAAATACTAGAAGGGCACTCAGAGAACGCAGACTTCTGCTGAGGCCAAATGTCATATTTTGCAATGTTATCAAAAGAGGAACGAAATTCCTCGAACCGTACCGTGAGTCAGATCCGCTCCAACATTTATTGGTTTCTTCTTTGGCCCATGCCAAACCTTTCCAGCAAATTTTACGAAAATTGGGCTAGTAGTTTTTGCATAATCCTGTTTATAGTCAAACAAACTGCACTTAAAACATAACTTCCTTGGAGGATGTAATCACGCAGGACAAGCCAAACTAACAGGACTGTTTCTGAACATTTAAGTCCAAAGCAACAATGTACTCAGCAGTCCATGACTTGCACCAAACAGTATTATTATACATACACGAATGAAAAGAATTTATACTTCATTATCTTGGATGAGGGTTAAAAACAGGTTAATCAACAATAAAAATTTTCAAACTACAAAAAAACTTAATTCAACAGGCTACTGTTGTCATAGGTAATACTAATTTGCTAGTGCTAATATTTATTACTCTAGATACTAGCTAGCCACTTTTTCTAAATTGCCTCAATCCAATTAATTAGCATTAGTTTCTTACCTTGAATTTTGGGTCCATTTCTCCTCTTATGCTTTTTTCCACATATATAAATATAAACGCTTCATGTTCACCACTTTATGCTTTTCTGAAGTTAGTCAACTAATTTAATGGCAAATTGCAGTTTCTATTCTTTTCACACCACAAGTGGCTACCTCTCTGCCTGCCTCATACGTAAACCTTTTCACCAAATGGTAGTAAAGTGTGCTTTTCTGCATGCTTTAAAAATCTTGGCACCCCCTGGTGGTCTGGAGGACCTAGTTAACTGCTGTGAACTAACATTTAAAGTCAGATTTTTGTCAACAAAATTGGAATTGTGTGGAAAGTGGTGGCCGTTAGCTTCCACACATTTATGTCTAGAAGTGTTCCTGAAGTGTGTATACATTTTTTTGACTGACTCTGTATGTATATTGGTTTTTTAGTCTGCCTTGTAAAGCTATTGCAAAACAATGAATAACTATAATTCATATTCCCATTCCCAGGGTTCTTCTATTCAGGTGTAAACTGGGAGTTCTGCAGTACACTGTCGTCAGACCTGTTACTACCGTCATAGCGCTGTAAGAGAACGCGTTTCAACTATTACTATTAGCGAATACATACACCTGTAAATGCACACAAAACCCTGTGATATGTCTTCTCTATCTCTAGCGTGTGTCAGTTGTTTGGAGTCTATGATGAGGGAAACTTCAGCTTCAGGAATGCCTGGACTTACCTCGTCATCGTCAACAACGCCTCCCAGCTGGTATTCATCTTTTGATTGCACTTTCTTATCTAAGAATAAGTTAATTAGTAAATAAATTGACTCTATATCATAGGGGTGTTGAATTCTTGATTCAGAAGGTATAATTTTCTATAATAACTTGCACATGGTTATGTCTGCCAACAAAAAACTAAAATGGTTAATATGGTCAAGTTTTCTCTGAGGAGACATTTTGGAATGAGTCAACAGTGTCAGTACTTTTACTTTTTAAAAGTCAGATGTAAATCTGTAAATTTTTTCTTCCAGGCAGCGTAGTTAACAGTTTTCGAGTTGCATTTTTTGCCGATACTTGACACTTGAGTCAATGCAGGTCCTAACATTTAAACATATACTCTGTGTGTTTTCAGTTTGCAATGTACTGCCTTCTGCTGTTCTACCGCAGTCTGAAGGAAGAGCTGAGCCCTTTAAAACCTGTTGGGAAGTTCCTCTGTGTCAAAATGGTGGTGTTTGCCTCATTTTGGTATGTGATATGCAGGAACCCTAACGTTTATATTATTTGCCTTAAGTTGTAGCCTGATCAGTCTGTTTTTCTCTGAAATCTGTATAATAGTGGAATTCTTCATCTTCAACCAACACTAGTAGTGGGAACTATTGCTGAGTTCTGGTCCACAAGCATTTGTGAAGGTGAGGTAAAGGGGCAAGCACAGAAGAGTGCACCTAGATCCAGTTCTTCCAAAACAGAGCTCCAAAGACAGTTAAAATGGCCGTCTTCCGCAACCTTTTTCTTAGATCACGAAGCTGTGGGGCTGGTGTCATTTGAAAGCTACTGAAAAGCTCTGGCCATCTGAAGTCATCAATTTCACAAATGCCGATGATTCCTGTTTTGGTGATAGTGCAGGCTCTCCTTGTGACCAGCATGCATATATTTTAATTCTATGGCCTCTGCACATTATACTTACCATAAAACTCTCTCTCCCTCTGCATTGCAATTTACATATGCTAATGTAATTCAGAATGCAGAAGGATAAATCAGGGAATATTTCCGCTTGCGTAGATGACTTTGTAGTGATGCCAGTAATGTATAACCTCAGCCTTCAGCCTAATGAGAGCCTAATGTGTTCTTATATATCTTTCACAATAGACACTGTTTTTCTAAAGTATCTCTGGCTTTTTCTTTTGCTTATGACACATTTTTGCGCATTTTTGAATGTGTGTCAGAAACTAAACTGTGCGGTTTGTCAGATCAGCATGTTGGGTGCTGTGGTTCATTCTCAGATCTCTGTCTCCCCCTGCAGGCAGGCTGTGCTCATTGCCTTTCTGGTGAAGGTTGGCATCATCTCTCAGAAGCACACATGGGAGTGGGAGAGTGTGGAGGCTGTAGCTACAGGGTTACAGGTACACAACCGGGGCTAATGACAGCACTAACATATAAATATATCGACAAAGGTTTTAATATGAAAAAGCAGCCACAACCTTCATTACTAGTTTAACTGTATAACAAAGGAAGTCGGTTTTAGATTTGTTAGTTTGTGTGAAATGAAATGTTTCAATAATCCCTCTATTTATTTTGAACCTTCTGTACCACAACTTTTCAGCAAAATAAATTAATAATCAGTAATAATTAATCATTTTTTTAATTACTATTTTGAATTTTTTTGCAACACGTGTGTGTGTGTGTGTGTATGTGTGTGTAGGACTTTGTAATTTGCATAGAAATGTTCGTGGCCGCCATTGCGCATCACTACAGTTTCAGTTACCGTCCGTATGTGCGTGAGGATGATGAAGCCTCCTGCTTCGACTCCTTCCTCGCCATGCTGGACTTCTCTGATATACGAGCTGATATTTCGGAGCAAGTCCGCAACGTGGGTACGTATGTGTCTTCTTCTCCATTCTGTCTGTCTGTCTCCATTCCTTTCTCTCTCAGACTTTCTCTTCAATGTGTGTATGCATCCTTCTCTTTCTCCTTCTTCTCTCTCTGTCTCTTTCTGCCATTATCTCTGTATACGTCTCTCTCTCTCTCCTTCTCTGTCCATCACCCTTTCTTTCACTTTCTATCAGTGTCCCTCTGTATCTGTCTCTCTCTCTGTTTTTTTCTGACTATCTCCCCGTGCCTCTCAATCTATTATCTATCTGTTTCTCTCTCCACAACATGGGGATGTATTCTTCTGTAACTCTGTCTTTCTCTTCTGCACTGTTTTTAAACATTTTATAGCATAGAATGATAATAGCATGGTATAGCAAGAGTATTTCTGAGTCCTTTATTAAGCTATATTGGGACAATTGGATATTGTCACACTGCATTGTTTTTAAGAGTGTGTGTGTGGTTGTGTGCTGCAGGGCGCACGGTGCTCGGACGTCCCCGTAAGCTGTTCTTTGGCTCTGAAGTGGATATTGTGCAGGGCGAGCACACTGGCCTCCTCTCAGGGGCGTCTCATGAGCGATTGGGCGTCGACCCCCTCTCTGTCCCTGCATCCCCAAAGGGGCAGTACCAGGGCCTCGGCCAAACAGACACACCTCGCTCTCGTTCTGCCCCCACTGGCTTTAACGCCTCCTCCTGGAGGAGTGACAGTTGCACAGTTCCTGCAACTACCAATCAGAATGCAGGAGTTAAGTCATAGTTGTAGTGTATAGATAAAACACACATCGGCAAACAAACAACACACACATACACACACACAGAGCAGATGCTAATCATATTTACAAGCTGTAAACACAATCAACACACACTAAAACATGCCATAATGGCTACGAGATGAAAGCATTCATAAAGCTTGTATTGCAATCTGAGTGTTTTTGAAATTATATCGCGACTTTCCGATGTTCGAACTGCGTGCGCTGTAGTGCAGTGGTGTTTAATATGGTTTGCTTTGTAAAAGTTGATGTTGAACTTGCACTGAAGGAGTTATATTATCTCTTAAATAACATGACAGGGTTGCAGTTTGTATTTATGAGCAAAGCTTTAATAAAAATGTATTATAACATTTCAACACTGCAATACGTATGTGTTTGTGTGAGCTTTTATGAAGTAATTCAGCTAACTGACTTAGAATATACAGTGTTCTTGATATTAACCGGAACTTTGGGCCTGAAATTTGAACGTAAACCTAAATAATCAACCCACACTATTTTTAGACAGGTACTATTTTTAGAAATGAGCTGTACATAAAATGAACTAGACTTAACACTAGAAATGGTGACAACCCAGTATCGCAGGAACCTGATACTAGCAAAACAAAAAAAAAAGAGTGGATATTTAAAAAAATAGAAAAAAAACAGATTTGATGATATTGGAAAGTCTGGAATTGGATTTGGATAAAGCTTTTGTTTTGGAACTGTAAATGTTGAAATATAAAGAGAGATCTGATTGTATTTTTGCTTAAGGATTTTTTTGTTTAAGTTTTTTGTCTACCAGTTTGTACCACAAGTACTATCAGTACCTAAAAAAACAAAAAACAACAACAACAAAAAAAACACAAATATCATACACCGTATGCCTTAGCTGATTGCTTACACTTGAGTGCAAACTGCATGAATACAATTTTGGCCAAATGTATATTAAAGTTTAGTTACTACACACACACACACACACACACACACACACACACTTTACAAAGTAATAGCAATCAGAAAATAGATCTTTGTCTTGTTTACTGTCCAAAATACAAAGAACACTATAAAACAAAAGTACAAATAAAATAAATATTCCATACATATATAACTACTGTAAGTGCATTTATAAATACAAACTGCACACAAAACAAAGCAAACAACTAGAGTTATCTTCAACCCCCCACCCATACAAGCTAGTATCATGTGTGTTAACATGGTACGGTAATAAGGCTGTTAAAGAAGCAGTTTGTATTTTTTTGAGGTGAATTACGATGGCAATGAAAACCCTAACAAGCCTTTCTCTTTCCCTTAACAATACGTTTAGAGTGACTTTTTAGGAAAAAAGGAGCTGAGCTGAGAAGCTTTGTTTCATCTGAAGAGAAAACTGAAATTAAATAACAAAACAAAACAAAAAAAGTTGAGTGCAGGGTTATACTGTAAATGACATACTTTACAGTGTATCTGTGAAATCATGTGATTAGTACATGTATATAAACACTTTAACAAATTACTGACTCCACCTTTAATTTGCAGCCTGCTCTAGATCACTGTTGACAAAGAGCTATAATTGATGTATCAGTATCAGATGAAAATTCACATGATTTAGAAAACCAAAAATGTCCAAATAAAACTGAATAAAGAAAGAAAGGGAAATGAAGAAGATTTCGTCCCAGCAACTAAACAATTTAGGTAATAAGCATTTAATGACACATACGCTTGCTTAAATTTGGATTTTGTATTTTCTTCTACTCTTCCATGAGAGAGTCCGGACGTATAGAGTGTTCCTGTGCGATGGCTGCCAGCTCTTTCAAGAACTCAGCGTAAAGGAATGTGGCAAACACACTGTTCCTGGACTGAGAAGGGATCTTGGGACATGGAGGAAGAGATTTCAGAAGCCGTCCAGAGGCGTGCCCGTTGAGAAACCAGCCGAGTCCGTTTTCCGGCAGGAAATCCCGTTCTGAGAGACAGTGAGAGTCAGGGGGAAGGGGCAGACAAATGGAGGAAACTGTTTTATGTCAATTGCTAGTTTTAGCACAATTTGGCCACACCGTAGATAAAACTTGAGTGGAAGATTGTTCTTGTGTCATTTAACCCAATTCGCTTCTGTTAATCTAGACTACACTACACGCCATTAGCGAACACCCCTTCTAATGAATGGATTTGGCCACACCCATTTCAGCCACACCCATTGCTAACAGGTCCATAAGATAACCACGAAATATCAGTACACAAATATGTAATGTGTTGAACTGGCGTGCCTATAGAAAGTAAAAAAAATAAATATAAATAAAATATCAACGAATGACACTTGTTTCTATGAGTCTTGGACCTAAATAATGCAAAACAGTGTTTCGAAACAAAATATATACAAAGTCAACCTGTATTCCAACAGCCTTAAATTTTATTTCACCAAAACATGCACAAATAAAATTTTCACCTCTATCCTTTAAGACTTCATCTCTGAGCAGCAGATACTGAGCAGCATCTCGTACCATCTGAGCAAACCCAGGTCTGGACGCCGCATGATGCTCAATCTGGCAACCCACAGAAACCAGCACCTGAAAAACAAACCCACGTGCGTCATTGCAAATGTAATCTGCATGCTACATGATGATGTATTACTGAAAAATTAATGAGACCTGGTAGACAGAGCGGATGCTGGGCTGGAACACGGCTTGGGTGTTGAGGAGGAAGCAGCGCAGCAGGGGCTGAGGATACGCTGCCAGCTGAGCCAGGATCCCCGTCACCAGCAGGTTCACCTCCACGGAATTCTCCAACATGTTCTCCAGGCGAGAGAGGAGCACGCTGATGAATGGGCCTGCAGGAGGGAATAAAATAAATCAGTCAGTTGTGCCTCTGGTTCAAGCAAACTCTGTTTAAGAGAGAACAAAGCCTCACCTGTAAATGGAACACGTTTCTTTTCATCACTATCTCTCTGCTCTGCTTCTGCAGTCCTCTCATTATGTTCATCATCAGTGCAAATCAAATTAAAGTCAGATTCTGTCTCTTCGCCGTACAATAGTGCAGTTAGCCTCTGGAAATAAACATTATCTCCCATCACGCTCTCTTTATCCCAATCAATAAGCTGGAGGCATTGGGAAATAAAGTCCTCTCCAGTATTTTGCACAAATGAGATGTTGGACATATCCTGATGTTGCTCTTCTAAAACTGTGCTCTGGTTCTGGAGAACATGAGGAGATTTATCGTTCGATTGGTCCGTATTCTTCTCATCGATATGTCCATTTAATCGAAGTGAAGCTTCTTCTGATTCTTGATTTTGTACCTTTTCCAAATTGTCATTCTGTGTACTATTGTTGGTGTAAAAGTCTGTGTTGTTGTTTGTTTCAATTTGCATCATCTTGTCATTTTGACTCCTGGGAGCATTTTTGAAGGTCGCCATCCGGTCATCTCTTGCATCCCTCTGGGCAATGAGATTATAAACCAATACGTCATCCTGGAACTCCGACTCTTCGACGTAAGACCCGCGAATCAGCATGATGGTACTTTTCCGCATCTCCTGAATGTGTTTTGGAGGTTGAGGATGCTCGACAATGTGGAAATTCTGGTTTTCCTCTCGGTCTGGAGCAGCGTCATAACTGTCGTCCCACTCCAGCTCTGGCGTCCGACTCCAACTCGAGTGCTGTGGGGTTGGAGGCTGGAGTGGAGGAGGGTTGAGAGGTGGACACTCATCCTCCTCATCCCTCTTCCCATCCTCCTGCTTCTCTTCTACTTGGTAGTCCTCAGGTGAGGGATTGAATCCATCGTAAGGGGCAGACCATACCTGACATGCCTGCACACTGGTGCTGATGATGCTGCGTGCATCGCTCAGGTACTGGAGGTAGTTTTTGTACATCTGCGGCTCAGAGTTCATCCAGCAGCAGGAGTTTCCCAAACCATCCACACCCTGGAAAAGTTCTTCAAACCCTGGAATGAAATCCACACCATTACACTCATAGCAGAATTCTTACTTGTAGCTCACTTTTAATGAGTTGTAGTCATTTGTATTTTCTTCTCACTATATATTCTCTAGGGATTCTGTTAGCAACATAATTTTCTCCATCATTAATCTCAACGAAAATTTGAGTGAAAAGTTTTCACGAATGGTACAGGGTGACCTGGACCAGAGATCATTTCTGGACAGCATAAGGATGGTTTAACATTTCAATACTCAATCAACTGTATTGTCATTACCCATGTTCCCCATTATCAGCCCTTCAGTGACCTTTGACCAGAGGATGTAGTCTGGTTTAGGGGGCAGTGTTGGGGAAGTACAGGGTCTGGCAATGAGGAATGAAGGAGTGAGAGAGATAAGAGCAGCAGGACTGGAAGAGTAGCAGTCTCGCTCTCTGAGTCTGAGCCGCCCGTTGGACTGCAGGTGAGAGCATGGAATCAGATACCTGGAGAAGAAATAAGGCAGAAAGGAGGATAAAAAAAAGACTTTAATAGTCTTGATGATTCCCCACATTTGGAAAAATAATATGAATAAATCAATAATATAGTATTACTATTTTTTCATCAAACTCAACAGGAAGAAGGTAAGAAAAAAAGAAGTCTTAGTGTTGACCTGAGAATGAGCTGCAGCATGACATCCTCACAGTACAGCCCAATTAGAGTGCGAAATAGAGCCAGAGATACCGTTCCCAACTACAACACCAAGAAAAGACAGAAACTAATGAGAAATAGTCTAAAGGAGGTGACTGGGGGCAGGGCTAGCGACACGGTTCGTTGCTGATTGTGATATTTAATTTTGGCATATGATGGAAACCTGAAAAGGAGTGTTGATTCTGCTGACGAGTGTATCAAGAATGTTGACATTGTCATGACGATGCTTGAGGATGAAAATAAGGAAGGTCTGGAGGAGGGTGGGGTCAGAGATATGCCGCAAAAAGAGCTCCAGATAAGCTGTTGTTGTCATCACTTCCTCCAAAGTCACCTGATCAGTTAACAAACAAAGCCGAATGCAGAGTTTAGACCAATTAGTGATCACTGGGCAAGTAAACAAGGGCAAGTAAATAACCAATAATCACCTTGTGTAATGCAGGAGCCATAACTGGCACAAGGAAACCATTATAGATGTACCCAAGGAGCTGATCTCTGACAGAGTGATGGGCCACCTTGAGACAAACAAACAAAAAAATCATACCACACAGATACTGTGTACCAAAATTCAACTCAACTGGACTCAGCTCCTGAGAAACAGTTATTGGAACTTATCTTCACGTCATAACAATGCCCAGATCTCAAATTTGGTGGATTTTCTCAAAATCTGTTCCTGAACAAAGTTTTCACGTTTCATGCAAAAGTATTAAGCCTATCATGAGTTACAGCCATTTGAGTAAATTAGGCTCTGCATAAATTAATTGTCATGTGGCGGCCATATTTTTTAGTATTCGCATGACTTTTGAGGAACGGACACCCATGAGAAGCTTGACACCAATCTTCCCGATAAGAGACCAAAATTCCTAAGACTACTTGGCAAAAGTAGGTTTTGCATATAATGCAAATTAGTAAATTGGTGGAAATTAATGGGCAGCGCCTAGATGGACTTGACATAAGCCAAACAATACGAGGAAAAAAGAATGATTTAGGGTTGTTAGGATTACGGCTAAAACGTAGACCATTGCTCTGTAGTGCCACCAAGAGGCTTAACTTGGTAATTTCATTTTTCATGTGGATGAAATTTCACAGTTTCACGGTTTGGATGCATGTCTCGGACTTGGGCCTCACCTTACACACAGTGCTACAGAAGTGTAGAGAGTTGAGGAACTGTACGAGTGCTGGCACCTGCATCCAATCCGCTTCCTGCAAACAGTGCCATCCTTCATTGTAGACCTCGAGGATAGCTGGAAGCCAGGAATACAGACCACTCAACCCTGTGGCCAAGACCTACACACACACACACACACACACACAAAATTGAATTAAATTGAAGACGTGCCAAATCCTCTGTCTTGAAGACTTTTTTGTTGTTTTTGTGGTCTTTTATGCTTGTAGGACAGGAAGGTCAAGGGCAAAAAACTCAGTACAGAAAAAAAAACCACTCCATTTACTAAGTGCAGAGATTTGTGTATGGGATTAACATCCAACACGGATTAAAATGGGGGTGGGGATGTGCTGTGAAGTTTTTGGAATGAAATCACTAGCGTGTGCGCGTACAGAACTGAATGGAGTTGTTACGGCTTTGAGCCAGTGATTGTGAACATGAGTATCTCTCCATCTCTTTATTTTTTTACCCAGCATCATAATATTGCACAGAAACAAGTCAAATTCAACAGACGTCACTAGTTATTCCTACAAAATTTCTCAAGTCAAAATCCTTCTGCATTTCTCAAGTAAGATACATCATCGTTTTTCCCAGATAAACGCGCGTCTAAGTTGTTAGGATGAGAAGATTTCATTATTCTCTCTCGTCCTCTCTAGAAGAACGGCTGGACGTCACACTAAGCGTCCCCTCCCTTTCCTCTTTCCTGTAATTACAGTAACACTCTTATATAAGGGATGTGTGTGTATGTGCCTGGCTCTGCATTCCAAACAAACATACATCATGAAGTTTTTGCTGTTACACAGAGAATTGAAAATATTCCACCCAGTCTACAAGATGCAGAAACCCACAAACATAGACCAATATGAAATGAAATTGAAAATGTTTCATAAGAAGGTAGTCATGGGAGGAACGTGGTCCGTTTAACCTAGCTGTGAATGATGTGAATGTTTTCGTACGGCAAACTGAAGGTAAAATTCACACCAAATTTGTTTTTGTAACACTGCTTTTCTTCATGCTCGTGCTGATAAATTACAAAGGGAGTTCATGAGAGCTATATGTTTTATGGAAACTCCATAAAAGGCAAAGCTCAGAGAGAGCTGAAAAGACAAAATGACGACCAAATGGTGAAACACTTACCCTCGGCTACCGTAGACTCACAATGACTCCGCCTCTTTTTAGAAAGTGCCATTAATTTTGACCTTACTGAAAAGGCTTTTCAGTGTTCATTTTTTATGGATTTGTTTGGGATTGCTTTCGTTTAAGTCAATAAAATAAAACAACTCAATGAAATTTGTGCGTGCAACTGAGAAAATAAGCGATTTATAAATTTTCTGTGATTCAGGACTGTTATATGTTCTGAAGCCAGTCGATTGAGGTTAACGTTAGTGAGTCTTCCTTAATGTAACTTTATAAACTCAGGAGCTCTTTTAACTAATGTGAATACCACGTTTATTGTGCAAATGCTCCTGCGAAGGACTTACGAATAAATTTGTTCATTTTCATTTTGAACAACATTAAGCCCAGTGTTAGTAAACATGACAATAAGAAAAAGATACCATGACCATGTTGACAGAACTCACCGGGCAGAAGTAGGTGTTCTGGGTGATGTGATTGGCCACAGTGATATCCTGCACTGACAACGCCACAATGAGGGTGAGAGCATCCCGGGCCTGCGCACCAACCGGCCCATCACGGTGCACGAAAGGCAACAGCAGTGAAAAGAGCAGGAAGTTGGCAGCACCCTGATCCTGCCCACTGTGAAAGAGGAAGAGCTGGAGGGCGGAGTGATCGTGTGCCAGCAGGCAACACAACCGGTGCAGCAGTCGCACCAGCTCGGCCTCAACCGGCGCTGAGCTGGGACTGGAGCCACAGGAAGAAAGCAGCATGGCGAATGGACGCAGGATGGGCTTGTGGTGCAGCAGGGGCTGGCGTGCCCGTGCCACCAGCATCTCGTACATACACAGCTGCTCCAGCTTCGCCGCTTCCGTGAAGTCACGCCGCAGGCTCCACACAAACAGGCGCTCCATCACGTTCTCCAGCAGCACAAACTCCAGGATGGGGCCCATGGCTCCGCCCACACCGCACTCCTCCTCCGTCAGGAGGAACAGCATGTGCTCCACATAGTTTTGCACAGCGCTCGCTTCGTCGCCGGAGATCGGGCCTGAACGGAGGTGGCCACCGTTGCGGGTCGGCTCGTGCTTTTCCAGGATCCGCAAAACCTAACGACATGGTGGTGTTAGACAATTGCCAATGCTTTTTATAAAATACCTGTTTTTATGTCAGACTCATCAGTGTTATTCCAAGCTGAGTGAAGACGACTGGATGATCTTGCGTTACCTGTGCCCAGTGGTTTTTGAAGACAATCATGCATGTTTCAGGATCTACACCCCTAAGATTTAGGGTCTGTCCCCTGGTACCACTGGAGACCACAGACGCCATCATCTTGCCAATGAATAGGATGGGCTAAACCATAATGCAGCTGACATCTGGATACTTTCCATGACGGCCAAACGACAGCAGCAAGACCAGCAACAGAGGAAACATGCTACTGCTGGTTAAGGACAAAAGAAGTTAAAGATAGGTAAAAACAATTGTGTATTTAGACTACCGCATATTACAGCTACTCAATAATTGGTTAATCACCATCCACCAATCCATTATCTATACCACTTTATCAGTTAAGGGTCATGAGGAAGTTGGAGCCAATCCCTCGGCAGGTTGTCAATCAATCACAGGGCTAACACAGAGAGATGAACAGCCATTCACACTCACATTCACACCAATGGGCAATTTAGAGTAGCAAGTTGACCTAATTTTCATGCCTTTGGACTGATGGAAGAAACCGGAGCACCCGGAGGAAACTGGCAAGTTATAACGCAGAACCTTGCCTACTTGGAAACGTTATGCAACTTTATGCCACCAAATACGCAGATCTCATCACCACCTTCAAAGGCAGAACCCTATTGCTGAGAAGCATCAGTGCTAACCGCTACACCACAGTGCCACCTTGGCCACGTAAACTGTATATCTTTTATAAGACTTAACTAGGCCTCACCAGACTTACACATTTTAATCTCTTCCTTCCAGTTATTACATTGAACTTGGACATAATAATATGATAATCAAGACATAAAACACTTTTAATTTTGTAGCTAGGACACGCTGGAATGTTTTATTCCCCTTTTATCACAGTTACCAACACTAACGGGATTTATTAATTAAATTAAGTCTGTCAACACATTTTATCTGTTTATAGTTACATGCACTGTTGTCGAATGTCTACGAAACAAGCTGTTATCGCTTATCTTATAGCAGCTATAAGCAGTCCTTCCCTCACAAGCCTCTCACTATGGTGAAAAACTCAATAACTACATACGGGATATTTAAGACTCATAATATTCCCTTCTATGTGGCTTGAACACTTATTTCTGATATATAAAAAAATTTATTGAAAGTCATTTTTCTTCAGATTTTATAATGTAAGTGTTAGATCTAGGCTGGACTTCCCGATTTCAAGACTGTTATGTTCATCTGCAGCGGCCCTTAGCTTGTCCCTACAGGGTGGAGGCCCCGATCTAACATTCCCAGCATTCCTCACCATTCCCCAGAATTCTTACCTCAGCACAGCTTCTGCTGTGAGGAGAGTAACGGGCTGAGACAGACAAGAAGAGAGAGAGAGAGAGAGAGAGAGAGAGAGAGAAAGAGAGAGAGAGAGGTTTAGATACAAGTGAACAAACAGAAACATTATTCATTAAACTGTAAGAAATGAAAGTGCTTTAGTGAAATGACTGTGTGGGAGGGATGAGGTGATCCAGAGTCCTGACTGTAAATAAAAAGAACTAACTGAAAATATGAGTCTCATATCTAGATCGCCTCAGGGACCAGAATGTGTTGCCAGATGCTGAAATGGTGGATGGTTGATTTTTTTTTATTAAATCTCCAGGAGGTAAGTATAGGGATGAGTACCACCCACCCACACACACAAACAAACACCCACCCACACACACACACACACACACACACACACACACACACACACACACACGTGCCTTTAAAACTCCATAAGCAGATAGAATGTTTAAAAAGAGAGAGGGGCAGAAAGACAGATTTGCCCAGATGTGGTATTTTTATAGCGTCAAACAACAGATGTTGAAACTGGATTAAGTGATTCACTTAAATTCACAAAAAGCTCAAAAAACCTCATAGCACACACATCACACGCAAAATATGAGAAACATTTCTCTGTTAGAAACTTTTAATCTCACAGGTCATTTTCAGATGCTAAATGAGTTCATTAAACTTTATTTTCGAGATTTCAGCAAGGTGCACGTGAACGTGTGCAAAATTCCATTTTTAATTCATTATCGTTTCTATAGTAACAATTCTCACAGGGACTTGTGACATGTCCTGTGAGCAGATGTTTATTTAGTATTTATGGAAGGACTATCCAGTGTCAGCACTTTGTTATAGACATGCTTATAAAGTGTTAAGTTTTACATTTGCCAGAACAGGACATTTTTCAGGACCCACGGCACTCCATTTTTGTTTTTGCTTTTTTTTTAGTAACATGACAAGTTGTATGAGGGAATGAATGTTTATCACTGCTATAATGTAAGTGATAACAGGAACTAACCTGCTTCACAGACGTTCCACAACCTTAAATGTAAATAGAAAGGAACAAAAAAAAGGTTGGTAAATTGATCATTAGAAAATAGCTGTGGTACAAGAGCAATAAATCACTTATTTCAAGGCATATTTGAAAATAATCAATTTCATGGTGGCAACAGTAACGCCACTAAAGTCTCCCTACCCTGTTACTGATTATTTTCTTACAACAGCACATCCCCAAAATGTTTTTTCTTTAAGTATGTTATTAGGTCTCAGTGTTATTAAACCTATTATATAATCCAATAGAACTGATATAAAACGTATATGCAACAGTGAGGGCACTTTCTTTTTTTTTTTTTACATCCAAACAGGAAATGCAATAATATTGGATAATAGTAAACACTGCTAAAAGGCCTAGTAACACTGAGACCTCACACCATAGATAGGAAATTAACATTTATTATTTTTTAACATGATGATATAGGAAAATAATCAATCATTTAGTTGGTCATTATTTTTCCTTGAACTGTTTAATTTTTCTTATAGCACAGCAGCCTGATGATTTTTTTTAAATAGGTCATTGAATCCAAAATTCTCAAAAATTTTGAGAAAAACTTTTCACTGGTAGTGTTTATTGTATCACATGTCTAAAAACCGGACTTTGATGATACCTGTGTTTAAATGAGATATATTCATAATACTTATTGTCTATAATGTTATTATTTGTTTGTTTGTTTTTATTAGTTGATTTCATTATGATTTAATTTACTAATCTGTTTTAGCCCCTCTATTTAAAAACAAAAGAACATCAACATCTAATAAAACCCTTTAATAAACAGGTTTTAAGGTCTTAGAGCTCACACTTGTTGAGGCAGAAGTAAATCCGGTATAAACCTCACCGTTATATTCCGTTCTGTAGGAATTTATTCTGTCTTCTGAAAAGGAAGATCCATTCAACTCTTGTAAATTCCCATCAGCTGAATAGATTCCACGTTAAAGTCCAAAAAAAAAAAAAACCCACTCGTTTATGTTAATAGAAAATAGTAGTGCTTCTGTCGGACGGCTCGGGATCAGAATAATCCGCCCGGTCACACAAGGTGCTCCGGATTCCCCATAAACCCGGCCCACTAATTTACATATGCAAATACGCACCGACCGGCTCCTTCCCAAATCACTCCGTCCTTCCAACAGGAGTGCGCGATATAGAGCGTGAAGTGATGAGTTTTACGCCACAAGTAGTGCACTATGTGTCTTCTTAGGACGCTATTTGGGACTGCGTATCGATGGCAGTTTGTAAACATTAGCCGAGCTACGTTAAAGGTTTATGTTAAATACATTATTAATGAACATATTTTTATACGACAGATAAAGAAACTTTTATATTTGGTGCAGTAAAAAGTACATAAAGTTTCCAGACAAACAGGAAATAAATACAAAATAAACAAAGCCTAGGTTTTATCATCATGTTTTCACCGCCATCTTGTGGTTACTAGCCTACCTAACAAACACATTGTTTTAATGAAAGATTTGTTTCTAAATATAAAACAGTGCCAGGTTCTCTCTTTCCCACAGACATGGAAAAAATCAAAGCTATTACACATACATGTATTGGGAGTATGAAAAATGTGGGTAATTACCGAGTGTAGTTAATATAAACTAAGTATAGGCATGTAAAAGTATTTGAAATACACGTAAAGATACTTTTACTGTATAAATGCTGTGCATCAGAAAAGTGAGTGATTTGTTGGTTGTTTTCTTGAGTATGTATGATTGTGTCTTCTTTTCTTTAAACTATTGGTTTGGGCCCAAAATCTATTTGTCAGAGATGTGCAGCATGGCAAAAATAAGCCTGATCGATTTTCACCCGTGTGTCCATTCTGGTTAGGCCAAATGAAACTGAAATAACAGGCATGGCCTGGAAATCGGTCAAGTTTAAGAAGGTGTCATACAAAATGATTCATCAAATATAACCAGTTAGAACCCTTGTTATTCAGTGATTTAATGAATATATATGATAAATGTGTTTCCTTTGACAGTAGTCCTAAAGCATTTTTGTGCGTATGTCCCATGGATTGGTGCAACCTTACAGTCTTTTTAAGAATTATTTATTTATTTATTTATTTTTTTGTCTTGAAGAAATGTTTGGGGGGAAAAAATAAGAAATTTCAGCCTAGGTGTTAACAAAACAAAAAAAATTAAATTTTAAATGAATAATTCCTTCATGATTAATATGATTATACAGTATGTGATAATTTATTGTAGGCACATTTATTAAAGGCTATAAAATAGGCTATTGAACTTTTAATGTATCTTTAGATGCATTCAAAGGAATACATGCAGACTACTTCTAATGTAGAAACTGAGACGCTTTAATTTGTTTTAAGTTGCTTTTTTTTTTTTTTTTTTACATAATTTTTCATTTTATAACATGTAGCCTTCCTCTGACGATGCTCTTCTTACCAAATATTGTTTGCATTGTAATCTTTGTTACTAACAAAAAACAATCAATATAGGCTACAAATTGTACTATTGCGTAGATTTAATTCTAAAATTAATAAAAAAAAAAAAAAGAAAGTTTTATTTGACAAGCGTAAATGTATTGAGAAACTGGTCAGTGATAGTTGTGGTCTGGCGCCTCCCTAGTTTGTTTTACATATACACACACAAGAACTTCCTGTTGACGTCATGACGTGAGAGCGTAGCGCTCGAGCGATAGTTATATTGGAGCTTGCTGTACTGTAGTTTCAGAGATAATGAACTACATTGTTTTATTCGGATTGGAGCGTTCGCTTGGTCTTTCCTCTCCATAAAGGCATTTCAGAAAAAAGTTTGAGTTAGCGGCTGAATTGTTTTGTATTAGGATTAAAAATTGTGCGGATTTAAAGAGAGAAGCCCTACTTTATCTCGCTCTTTCTCTCCGGTCGTTTCCACGGGATTATATTATATACTTGACAGGAGAAATGCTCATTTTTTAGGCTGAGCTCTTGTGTTTTTTTTGTCGAAGGAGGAGATATCTCGTTATCTGCTCTGGATATGGCTGAAGCGAGAGTGGAAGAAGAAGAGGAAAGTTTGAGAGACTCACGAGAGGCCGGCGGCGCGAGGAGGAACCCGCGAGCGCCCACCGCGGCTTCAGGTGAACTGTTTTGGTGGCGCGCGAGCGTCATCTTTCATCCTCATTATTATAGGCTATTAATACTGTATACTTGTATGTAGGTTCTGGGGACGCAATGAGGTGAACAGTTTCTAAAGTTGCTTACACTGTCACAGTGCAAAATGACCAATGGTAGCGTTTTGTGTTTTCACAAAACTAACTTTGTCTTGAATATTGAGAATATTTTGAATCCGAATATTGAGGTTTATATATATATAATTAGTGAGGGTTACAATTAACAGCTGAGACATGAACGCTACTGGGTCATGTGATCAAAACCACCAGTCACGTGATCAGAAATGGCACCATTTGAGGTGACCCATATAACCAATGTTTGCTGGGCCATTTTATGTACACTTTCAGAAATAAAAGTACCTGCACCTTTCCTTTTCATTAGTCTGGAACCATCACAACCATAACTTTGTAATTCTGCTCTCGAACACTTTATTGTTATGACTATTATGACTCTTTTTCAGCTGATGCTCCTACAGTCGGTAGTTTACGGTCATTGAACCAGTTTTATCATTGTTCTGTTGTGCCGTCTAGTTGACAAACACTGTGCAGTGTATTTGTTTTGTATTCTTTGCACTTGTCTCAGACTGTCATGTATCAGCGCTTTATGTTGTCACGTGTACTGTGCTACTGTATTGTTATGTATTGCACCATGGGCCTGGACAAATGGCATTTCATTTCAAAGTATACAAGCTATATAGCTAGAGGAATGACATTTAAACAACACTTGACCTGCTTTGATCAAGGTTCATTTTTTTGAAGGTGTCTTTCACCTGGAAACCTTGGACTTTAGTCATGTCCAAGTCATGGACTATCCGAGTTCAGGTCTTAACGCGTGAGTTTCAACTGAAGGCATCTTCTCAGAGAGTTCATTTCGGACATCCTTTTAGAATAGCGTTTACGGTGACGTGTGTGACATCAGCACGCTGTGTAATGGTACCAAAACGTTAGCTAATTGGCAAACATGCCTCCCAAAACATCTCAAACAAGTTTAGTTGGTTACAGTCGCAGCATTCAGAGCCATAAAAACTTGCATTTTTGTATATGAATTCTCTTTTCTGTGAAGTTTGGCCTGCCAACGTATCTGTTGCTTGAATGAGCTGCTACAAAGATTAATGGCTAATAGGCGGCATCGAGGATACATTGGTGATCCCTTTAACTGGCAGTTTGAAGGGATCTTGGAAGACAGGAAACGAGAGTTTGATCACTTGCGATCAGTCCTTGAGGATGTCTGTCTTGTTAGACAGCCTCCTTAGACAGCATTTTCCCCTTTCCGAATACACCCCATATTTAGCCAGATCAATGCGCAGGACTACGACAAGTCCAAGAACAAATTAACTCGGAGACAACGTCAAATCAATAGAAAACATCTTGAGATCAGACTTGAGTTCTACAGCCCTGTGGAAACATTAACATAATATATCTTTAAGAATAATTTCAGGTGCATTGCCGATGTACCTTTAAAGCTTTACTGTAAACGGTACATCGCATGCCGTTACCCAGGTAATAGGTTCATATTAAAGGTACAGCAGATGTAAACAAGATCAGTCAGAGATCAAGAGAACGTAGAAGTATATAATAAAGTGGTCATTGTTTCCGTGACCCTGGAACTATTGCAAACCCTGCATTGATAGCGTTTAGTAACTGAGTTACAAATCCCAACATTTTCCAAGACGCAGATTTAAATGGGCTGTACAGTTGAATAGTTCCAGTTACATGCTCAGATTCTGACACACACACACACACACACACACACACACACACACACACACTCAATCATGTTGTAAATTACAGTTGTCAGGTTTGTATGGTTCTTTTGTCTCGCCTTCTGGCTCTCTAGTTTGGGATTGATCCAGGGAACAAGAATGTGTTACTCTACCAGACTCAATCCGCAGGTTTATTTCTTCACGCTTATTATGAGTTTGTTTCATTTTAACGCAATCTTTAGTTAATGGTAGTTGAGTCATGGTTGCCATCAAGTGTAAATGGCAATAATGTGATATGGTAGTTGGGTTTAAATGTTGTATATGGATGTCTTTGTCATGGTGTTTGTATTTTCCAGGTTCTCTTTGATTATCTGTTGTGATCTGTGTGTATCCTTCTGCTGTTCTGTCGCAATCATCACGTCGTGTCAACAGCTCTGTCGTGTTTCCATAGTGTTCGTAACATCATGGAGCGTGTGTGATCTCTACGTTGGATAGTGGTTTTAATGTGTGTGTGCGTGCATGTGTGTTTCAGAGCGAGCAGATAGGAACAAGCCTGAACAACGCCAGTCCAGGTAAGAGAGGAAAAGGAGAAATGTTTTCACTACAGTTCCTCCACTGAGCCTGCCGAGCTGATTTTTGGAAGTATGTGTTTGAGCCTTTTTTTTTTAGTCCTCCCCAGTCCAAAGTCCCAAATTCGTTGCCTCTGGTTTGAGCTCTTATTTGGAATCTAAAAAGGGAAATTCTGGGCTGAAACATTAGAACGGCTTTCTTTGACCTCATCTGCTGGAAATACTTGTTGACTTGCGTCAAGAAAAAACAAGGTAGTGTTTGTTTATTGTGAAGGCCGAATTGAAAAAAAAAAAAAAGTTTCTCGTCCTGTTTGTGTACATGTCCGGATTTATGGCCGTGCTGAGCAGGTATGTAAGCACACAGACTGGGAAAGAAGTGTCATTTGTCTGAGAAGAGCACTTACGTGTTAGGTTGCGTAATGCACAAGGAATGAAGGCGTAGAGGTTTGGAAGGGTCTTCGTGCGATAGGGAAGTCTTATACCCTCAGTGACGAGAGCTAGCATGGCAATATTACAGAAAACAAGTCTGCTTAGTCAAATGTCCATCAGCCAGGACTGATACTTGGTGTCTAAAGTTTGCTTCTTTAGTTTTGCACTATGACATGAAGGAAGCAGACAGTGCTGGGACAACTTATCTTTCCTTGATAATTGCCAAGTACAGTCTATTATTTTCTAAAGGACAACGAGGCCTCTTTTTTTTTTTTTTTTTTTTTTTTTTTTATCTATTTATAGTTAGATTTACTGTTATGGAACAGTAGGTCCTGTTAGAACATCCATTATCTCAACATCCTCTCTTATTTGGCCTCTCACTTGAAGTTATGTAAATAAAGAATCAACTTGTCATGTCATCGAGAAACTGAAAAAGCGTCCCTCTATAGTGAAGACCTAAAGTTTAAAACCTAAAGTTATAGTTGAACCTCTGGAGACTCTTTCCAAAACTGCTACTTGAAGAAAGCTTCACCGTGGTTCATAATACAAGTCTATTGCTGCAGTTATAGAAATTCAGTAAGCACTTTACTACCAATCCAGCGGTAAAAAAAAATGAGCCCGTTTGACCATTCGGTGTTATTCGGAGCACAGGAATCCAGCAGGCGACGGTAGAATGTCGCTGTTGGATGGGGAATGTTGGTGTGGTCGGTCAGTGTTTTTTCCCATAACTCAGCAGAAGCCCACATTACTGCTAGGAAACAAGGTCTCAGTGAGCGTTTGAGTCACAGCTGGAAGCAGTGAAGTTATTCTGCTCATACTTTCAGGTAAACTATGAAACAGAACGGAAAAAAGAGGTCGGCATAACTTTGTCTTTCTGTTTCAGCTCTCAAGGCGCACTCTCGTCCATCAGAGCTGTGATAAAAAGGAGTGAGTACGCCTCGGTTTTTAGTGTTCATGAGCCGTGAAGGTATTTAGTTCTGATGGTTTTTTTTATTTATTTATTTTTTTTTAACTCTGACATTTTTTCAGCTTCCAACAGAACAGCTGCTCCGAACGACCAGAACAGAGAGAGACGGTGAGTGAGGAAACACTCTTTCCTTCTACCTATTCTTTTCCCCTTGTGGTTGACAGACCTAAGCACAGGATTGTGTTTTGTTGTAACGTTGATCTTGAAAACTACTAAGAGTTATGCAGGATGTCTAATCCAATTTTGGGACCAGTGCGTGCTGTTAATCTAACCAGTATGTCAGGAATAAAACACTCGGCACGACGCTGATGTAGGGAAATAATCAGTGACTGAGTCATGTGATGCGGCCCCACTGCGACTGCTAGTTAATTTTCCTGTAACAGCACATCCTGAAAAAAAGCCCTCTGTCCAGACTTTCCTGTGTCGCAAAACTTGGTTACAGTTTTACCTCTGTGTGTTACAAAGAACAGAAACTGGAGAATCCTTCCATAAATGCTAAATTGGAATTATCTTTTATTTGTATGATCTTTTAATTGGCTGCTTTGCTGCTGCAGACGTCCAGAGATCACCATCCTTTCAGCTGAACCCCTGGCCACAAACTCCTGGTTCCCTGGGGCATCTGGGGCATTTCCCCCTGCACCGCCCCCTGCTCAGCCGTCTTGGACTGGTTCTCTTACAGTACAGGTAAGCAAAACCGTAATACTGCTTTTCATCCATGGTTGAAGAAACACTACAGTTGCAGGGTTGGATTCAACTTGGTCTTGGTCAATTCAACTTTTCTCTCCCCAGCTTCCCCCACCTTCATATGAGCAGGTGATTAGAGAAAAAAGTCGGGAGCAGAATACCCAGACGTCCTCTGTCTCCTCCTCTTCTTCCTCATCACCCTCGTCCTCATTATCGTCCTCCTCTTCATCCTCCGCGCCTCGTCATACGTCCACCATCGCCACACAGACCGAACCAGAGACTTCGGAGCCACAGAGCTGTACCAGACCCTCGAGTAAGAGTTAATACATCCACATAATCTTCGCAATTTAATGCAAACACATTTCCCCTTCCAAAAAGTCTTCCAATTTATGCAGTGGTTTGCATAAGTATTCACCCCCCACCTCCAGTGCTACAACCTGGAACTGATATGGGCTTATTTGGAAATTAAAATTGAAGGGCGAGCACTTAAATTCATAAAATTCTTTACAAGTAAAATGCCTGAAGTTGTGATTGCGTAAGTTTTTACCCCCCTTGCTGTGAATCACCTAAACTAGTTCTGGTGCAGTGATGTCTAGCTGCGTGTAATTAAAGGTTCTGTAGTTTTTACTCTTGGCCCAAATACTTGAGTCTGAGGCTTGTTTGAAAGAGTGGCTCACACATATGCTCTCATATAGAAGTATACTTTCCGGTCTGTGGATTGCTTTTGTGTCACTTTTGTGCTTAATGGTTTGCAAAATAGTAGGCACTAGGTTCATCTGTTTGCAGTTTTCTTTATTATTTATATATCACTACCCAGTCAGCAGCAAAGAACATCACTTTCTGGATGGATGTCACTATGCAGGAAGATCTGCAAACAAGAAGCCGTTGCATGACGGAACTGTACATGTATTGTTCATGAGTGCAAACAGTCACACCACAAAGGTGAACTCATTACAGTGCTCCAGTGTTATAAAGTCTGGTTTTACATACGAGTGACCATGATAATGCTTTCCCCACATCACAAAACTTGATATAAAGAGGAAACATTGAAAACATGGAAGGGTTTGTACTGGAGTAAGGGAAGCCTGAGTCATCACAGACTTTTACTAAGACTATTTCAAAGATCATTTGGAGCTCATGGAAAGTTTTATAAAATTAGAAACTTTAGGACACACCTCCTACTTAAGCTTGATGCTGTTGGAGTGCCACCTGTGTCCATGTTTATAGATGTCTATGTTATAGCGTGTCAGAAACCACACAAAGCAAGTCAATTTGAATAGACAAGTGTACAAGTTACACCATGCTAATCTAATGGCCATAAACTTCCTATAATTGTTAGCCACAATGCTCAAGCACAAATTAAAGAAACAAGCTTCACACTGAAATGTCTTATATGGGTTAAGGACAAATCGTGTTTGTTTTTGGCTGAAATCTTCCTCTTAACAAACATGTTTAAGTTTGTTTTTTTCCGTTGGTTTTTTCCCAGTGCGCCGGCCCCCAAAACCACCTCGCCCGTCCCTCCCACTCACTCCTAAACCTGCCGAGCCAGTACTCGCGCACACGCACTCTTTGAATGAACTGGATAAGCCTGATCCACCCTGTTCCACACACACTCCAACACACCCTCCTAGTGGCGAGCAGTGTGGAGTTCAGACTGATTTTACTCATGCACTGGAACCTTTAACTCCCATCTCTCCTGACTCCTCCATTACCCACAATTCCCAGTCCCAAATGAAACAGGTTTCAGCAGGCCCCAGGCCACGCCCTCGCTCCAAAGCTTTATTGCAGCCAGTGATTAAAGAGGAGCTTCAGGATAAACCAGTAACAAGAGAGGTCAAAGTTCAGACCTTGGTGCGCCTTAAAGACGATCGCACCGAGAGTGTTTTTGCCGGTTTTACTGACACTTCTTTAGACATTGCATCTAATAAGTATCTGCAGGACCTGTACGATGTCTTTGGTTGTGATCAACAAGATCTCCATATCAACCAACATGATGAAAGTGACCAAAGTGAGAAGAGCGACGAGGACGAAAGGGTCGCTTTTAAAAGCTGCGCAGTTTCCACAGTTGCATCTCAGCCTTCGGAAACCATAACAAGACCAGAACCACGACCAAGAACCCAGAATCCTAAACCACCCATTGCTGCAAAACCATGTGACCCAACACTGAGCAAAATTTCTTCAGAAGATCAAAATAAACCATCAGTGCATCCTGTTCCTGCTCCCAGACCACCGGTAAAAAAATCATCCGTGCCCCAGCAGCAGGGTTCCTCAGAGGAGAAAACCGAGCCCTGTCGACTCCGTCCACCCCCCAGACCTCTGTTAACTGCACGCAAGTCTGCATCTCCCACCCAGGAAAATGGAGCTCAGTCTGCAGGAGTGCCCTTTAATCCCTCTGGAATGAGAAGTTCAGAAGATCAGGACTCAAACACAGCTGCTCCTGGGAAGCCAGTAGCAGTCACATCCTCTAGCGGAGACATGGGGAAATGTAAGAATGTGCTTCTTTGTTTCTTTCTTTTGGTTATCTTGCTAATGAAACACTTAAGAAATACTCCATTTTTTAAGCTTATGTACTCCATGTACTTATAAATGAATGAAAAAAAGGTTTAAGCAAACTCACTTATAATACAAGTCTAGGGGCAGATGTTCAATTCAGTCAATAAATTTAACCATGCAATTTTGAATTGCACTGTGAAACCCATACAATTCTATTGGTTAGCACTGTCGCCTCACAGCAAGAAGGGTGCGTGGGTTTCCTCCGGGTGCTCCGGTTTCCTCCCACAGTCCAAAGACATGCAGATTAGGTCAACTGGCTACTCT
>JAQQZR010000015.1:18657125-18676088 GCA_030068235.1 Notoglanidium macrostoma | reverse complement strand
CACACACACACACACACACACACACACACACACTGCTTAGTAAGCTTTTGCTATTACACTATTGATTATAAGTGTTTATTGAGTTTGGGAAATGACGCGCTCATAAAGAGAGGTCGTAGACTTAGAAGCCGAAACACTGGATTTTTTACATTTCTCACATTTCACACCTTCCACTTCATTATGCCAAGTGACTGAGCATGCTAAAATAAACACCCATAGTTACACTCTAATATATACCCTTGTGTTCTAACTAGAACCCTTGGCTAATGCGTAGGATGCTGGCCACTATTGTTAGTGCACTCAGTTTCGAAATTCCCAGAATTCAGTTTAATCATAATGCAGGCTGCTGGGGCTGAAGCCACCAGTGTGTTTTTAAAGACTTGAATTATTAATTCCATGCCATTGAGTGTTGAATAGGGGTGGCAAGGTGGTACAGTGAGTGGCGTTGAGGTCACCGCCCCACATCCCCAGGGTCCACGCTTCGCTTCCCGTCTTCCAAAAACATGCAGGCACATGAATTGGCTACACTAAATTTCCGTTAGGTGTGTATGAGCATGCAAATGTTTGTGCTGAGATGGACTTTCAGCCCATCCAGGGTGTATTTCCACCTCATTCCAGGTATTCCTGGGATAGGCGCCGGATCCACGGCGACCCAGACCGGGATGAAGCACTTATTGTAAATGAATGAATGAAAAATGATTTGCTGTGTAACGTATTACGTTTGTTGTGCAGCTTCTTTATATTAGCTAGATAATGATTACCTTGTTCTCCAACTCGGGAGCACTTAAGCTTCGTTTAATCTTGCGATACAAATTTGTAGCTATTGGTTCAGTGTTGGATGGCATGGTGGTGTAGTGGTTAGTACTGTCACCTCAGAGCAAGAAGGTTCTGGGTTCAAACCGCGTGGCCAACTGGGGCCTTTCTGAGTGGAGTCTGCATGTTCTCCTTTCCCTGTGCGAGTTCCTTCCAGGAGCTCCAGTTTCCGCCCAAAGACATGCAGATTAGGTCAACTGGCTAATCTAAATTGCCCATTGGTGTGAATGTGTGTGTAATTGGTTGTTTGTCTCTGTGTCAGCCTTGCAATAGATTGGCGACCTGCCCAGTATGTACCCCACCTCTTGCCCAAAGTCAGCTGGGATTGGCTCGGATGGATGGATGGTTCGGTGACCAGAAACTGTCTACTTTCACCGGATGTGGCCATGTGACTGACAATGACCAACCACGACTGTTGTTTGTGTGATTGCGACAACAGTGCTACAACCTGGAAGCAGCATGGATTACCATATTAACAGCAAGAAAACAGCAAAGCAAAAACCTGGTGTGACTGTCACTTTATAATAAGAAGCGCCTCAAGTTTTTTTTTACCAATCAAACAGTCCCACCATCTTGTTCTATATCGGCTCACAAGACTGTCATCTCAAATCAAAAGTAAACTGCTACCAGAAGCAAAGGCATCTTTCATCACCTGTGTTCAGTCCCATCTCTATACACTGCTTTAGCTAAAAAAAAAAATTCTCCTGTATCAAAAATTGCAAACCCGTTTTGTTCAAAAGTGTGGAAGTTTAATGGTGTAGAAGCAACCAGTTGCAACAGCCATTCTGACAAGAGCAGAATGTTGTGCGGTTACACACCACTGATTCCTATTCCGCACACACTCATACATGTCACCTGGAAGTATATAAAATGCCACCCACCTGCTTCCCGTCTAGCGTGTACAGCTTCTTCACGGCTCCAGAGTCGAGCTTAATGGCTTCTGTAATGTCAGCCAGAACCTGCTCGAAAGAGTGAGCCGTCTTTTTGTTCAGCAGCACTCTGACAGCCTTGCGTGGCTTCACACCGCTCCGGATCACCGTCACCAGCTTAGGTTTGATAAAGTCTTTACTCTCTTTTCCCTCCCCCGGTACCCGCTGGCCCCCGCTCGAACCCTGACGGCCGGCCCCGATCACAATGCCTGTCCCCGCCAGCCGAGAGCCCCAGTTAGGGTTCACATTCTTAGTGTAGTCCACTTTTCTGTAGGGTTCGTTCGATGCACAAACATAGCATTCACCTGCAGGGGAGAAAGTTTTTTAAAAAAATGGAAATACCTATTTGAAATACCATTTAATTCACTATCCAAAACATTTTTAAAAATTTATTAAAAAAAAAAAAAAAAAAAAAAAAAAAAAAAAAAAAAAAACTCTTCACACACGCTTTCAAAATTCATAAATTCAAATACAAATATTGGATAAGTTTGGATGAAAATGTTTAATTAGGAATTCACGGTACAGTTGATTTATTAGAAGTTGAATGGAAGTCAAATGAAAGTCCATGTTATATGAAAGTTGACTCAAATGCAAATGAACATCCAATGAAATTCCTATGAACGTTGAATGGACATTGAATGGAAATCAAAATAAAGTCCAGTGAATGTCCAATGAAAGTTGAATGGAATTAAGTGACACAGGCATAAAACTTTAAAAACTACGCATTTCTTTGATGATTATTGGACTGGAATTAATGATCAGTTTTCTACATGCAACAAAGCCTTAACTCTAAAATATAGAAAGTTAACATTTAACTGTTTTGTATTAGAGCCATAGTTTTATTGTTTTTGTATGGATTGGTTTCCTCTTTCATATAGGAAAATCCTTCACCTACGTAAATGGATTCCCCAGTATTGATCTGAGTGCTATTTCAGGCATTAAACTGCCAAAATCAATCACTTTGGATCTGTAGATGGCCCTGGCGTGCAGCTGGATACCAAAACTGTCAATATTGGTGGAATCCATTAAAATCCTAGAAGTGGAATAACCTTGTAATTGCTGATTTTAATTGACTATGAAATGCTATTACGCCTTCATTTACTCCTAATGATACAGCACCTCCATACATCTCTGAATATATTCCAAATCATGTACACCTAGCTTTCTCCATATTCCAGGTATGAAAGTTAAAAAGGGTTGTAAAATGGCCACATTAATTATTTGAATATTCGGCCATTTTAGCATTTTATTTTTGAATGCAGTTTGTTTCTTCATGTTTGTTTTACTACTTTATGTCTAAGAAAGGTGTAAGGAATAAACTAATACTTGAAAAATCTTGCAATAAAAAAGGTAAGAGAATGACATATCTCCCCTTTCAAATGTGGAACTGGTTCAGTCCGATCTATTCAGCATGTAAATGCAAGTAATTGTGGTTAATGATAGAATTGAGATTCAAGAGAGACAATAAAGAAAGTGCAAAACAGAGCTAGGAAGCAACTGGCAACCCCCACCCCATCCTTAGGCTATATGTGGGGTCAGGATTTTGCGCTACACTGCTGCATATGAGAGAGAGAGAGAGAGAGAGAGAGAGAGAGAGAGAGAGAGAGGTCAAATTTTGGATTTCTGCAACTCTAAGCATATCAAGGATTAGAGAAAATGAAAACACAGCAAGGAGACCGAGGAACACACAGAAGCAGATACGAGCGAGGGGACACAGTGAACGTGAAATGTTAACGGAGTGTGTTGTAATGTGAAATTAATGGTGTTAATGATGGCTGTAGTTTTGTAACATGCTTAGTAAAATCCAATGAACGGCATTAATAAAATGTGACAGCTTTTATTAGAGGAAAGCCAAGGAGACTCCAGGAACAGTGTATGAAGGACGGGCACCAGATCCTTTCTCTCTGCTTGGGTTTAATATGCTAACTCATACCAGAAAGCCTCGCAAATGGCTGCAAGCTAATAGACTGGAGTCCTGTTAAAAATAATAACTGCTCCGGAAACGACAAATCAATTTATATGATCAAACTCTATGTGACCATTAGCATCACTCATGGCTCTGTGTTCATATAGCACTGACAGGGCAGACATGCTGCTGTCAGCAAATTGACCGGGCGTGGGGTTGTGGAGAGGGGGGGGGAGGTTTTTTTTTATTTGTGTGTGTGTGTGTGTGTGTGTGTGTGTGTGTGTGTGTGTGTGTGTGTGTGTGTGTGTGTGTCCACTAATCTCAGCCAGGTCCATGGTTTTACATTTGCTCTGCCCTCAGTTAAACCTTGCGCTGTCAGAATGAAATTTGGATTCCCTCTATATTGGCCGGAATTCATTGGGTTACTATGGTGACCATTCCGAGGAGCTCATTGGCTACTTCCAAAACCGCATAGTACTGTACGTGCCCAGGATTTTAGACTGAAGGGGTTACAGCACCTTATTATGTAGAGGACAAGGTTGCCTTTGCAGAATTAATGGCTAAATAATGGCATTACTGTACAGGTTACATGGAGTGCAGGAATCATTATTATTATTATAATTTTTTTTTTTTTATTAAATAATCATGGGCTTGATTTGCTTCAGTAAATTTAATTAGGAATTGCATGAGTAATAGATCAGAGTCAGATTTGGGATGGTAACTGGGGGGACATCATTTTTTCTGGGGTGCAGCGTGCCAGAAATACTAACTGCTATTTTGATTATTTGTTATTTATTTTGATGATTAGTATGGAATTAGTGCAATGTAGCTCTGGTGGCCATGTGGATCCAGCAGGCCTAGCCTACGTTCCTGCAGGTGCTCCTTTGTCTTACCTTCCACCAGCTCGTCTAAGCTCGTCACTCTCTTGCTGCCGTCCGCCGTGTAGATGGTGCGGACGCCCTGCGGCAGGTGCAGGTTGTCGGCGAGCGCGCGCGTCAGCTCGGCCAGCAGCGCGTCCAGAGACCGGAAGCGGTCGTTGGACACGGCGTAGACGAGCCCCTTGAAGTAGCGGTCCCCGTTGCGGTAAAAGCGTACCTTGCGCGCTCGCTTCTCGGAGCTGAGCGCGCGGAGAGTGCGGGTCCGGTAGAAGCTGCAGTTGGCGCTCTGAGCGGGGCTGGGCACCAGGCTGCTCGCCCGGGACCCGGACTGAGAACCGGAGCCGGTGGCGCGTGTCGAGCGCCGAGCCTTGTCCCGTTCGTCAAAGTGCTCCAACTCGATGCTTCTGTTCAGAGCCATTTTAATCGGAGGTGACACGTTTTGGTTATTTATGTCTTGCAGTGAGAGCGCGAGGCACCTTTTTTTTTTGGTCACCGGCTGCCGGGGCTACACGACGCGCGGATCCCTCACGCCTGCCGGGGAGCGCTCAGACGGCGGGGTGACCCCCTTTGAGAGAGGGGCATCATTCGGCACGCGGGCATGATTTACTTACACTATTAGGCACAACAGCGTACAACACGTGCACCTCTTCTTCCTCCAACAGATTATTCCATAAACAGTTCCCGCTACAATAAAAGACAGTGCACTCTATCCGGGAAGCGCCGCCGCTGTGACCGGGAATAATCCAGATTCATTGCAATCGATTTCAGTCTAAGGAGTGTGTAAAACAAATCCAAAAATCCGCACTTAAATGAACACTGTACTTAAATACTATAACAAGAGCGCCATGCTTCATCAGACTGCCTTTGTAAGTCCTCGTGCAGGATGGATGCTCGGCTCCGTGCAGGTGCTGGGCGCGCCGCGCTGTGACCGGGCAGCATGGCCGCTGGCGAGAGCGCGCAGATCCTCTCATCCGGGCGCGCGCCTCGCAGCAGGTGAGCAATCGGTCGGGAGCGCGCATCGGCTTCTGCCTAGAGACCGGTGTCCGCTGGGTCTTAGTGCACCACGAGTGGCTACTGAATATGAGTGTGTGTGTGTGTGTGTGTGTGTTTGTGTGTGTGTGTGTGTGTGTGTGTGTGTGTGTGTGTGTTAGCCATCATTGTCCAGACACATTATAAGTATTGTCCTGCTGTGAAAGCCACCCGGAAGTCTCCAACTCACAAATCTTCCTCCTAATGCCGTTACCTACAATAGAGCTACAGTATATTGTCTGTTCCACTCTAACCCTATTCATGTTATTTATTTATTTACTTATTTATTTTTAAAAAGTAATGACGTTTGTAATTATTAGCACAAAGAGAGCACCACACACACTGAGAGAGGAGTCAGAGAAAATATTGGAAAAACACCTCCTGAGTTTTCTGGATTTAAAAAAAAAAAAAAAAAAAAAAAAAATTTGCATTATAAATTTAAATTTTTATATTATATACAGCATAAATGAAATTCCATCCAAATATCACCACTTCTATTCTACTCTGTAAATGCTAATAGGAGAAGGAAAACCTTGCCTGCTCTGTGAAGCACTATATAAAGGGGACACTTACACTTCATAGAATATATGTGTATTCAGCATCTGAGCTTCCTCACTACTGTTTCATTAGCGCCATCCTTCATAACTCCAAGGGTAATTGCATTGACCGTATTGTTGTCTGTGCACTAAGTTTGTCTATATTTGCCTACTTATAGTCAATGTCCATCCTTTTCCTGCCAAATCTTCACCACTTCCAGACTTGCTCATGGTATTGTACATTATTAATTACATGCATTTCAACAGTCATCTACCTCTGGTGTTAAATTCTGCTTGTTGTTCTGCATTGTGACAGATGACAAAGATGGATATAAAGATGGATTTACCTCTTGTGTGCAACCTAGATTTTATACCCCAAAAAAACTGGAACAGGAACATGGTCAAAAGACAATATTATTCATGAAAACTATTTTTTACATGTTTGCATTACATGCTTCAAAGAGCAAATACTATTATTTAAAGGAAAAAAAGGATATCTAATACAACATAAAATAATAAGAAGAGTTTCTATTGGAGAAAAGGTTATATTGTTTGTAGTTCATGTTGTAGTTTGTAAATTTTATTTTACACACTAATGAAACCAATAATGAAGCCAGCCAAACACATAATTTTTCAAGCTGCTGCTTATGCTGAGAAACACATTCAGAGGAAAGTTCTATCTACCCTCTTCTACATACATGAGCTCACAGGTGCTCAAGAGAATGCCCCTCCCACCCAGACAGCACAACCAATCATGACAGTGTTGACATTTATTTTTTTGTCTTGCTACAATATTAAGAAAACATGGGAAAGTGTACATTATTTGGGATCGTATACAATTTGGTCTGGACAACAACCGTGTATAACAGATTATACCACAGCACTGCAGAATTCTCAAATCTGATTGGTTAGGAGTTGTTGAGTCATTTTCTATAACAGCAGTTTGGACAGTTGTGCAAGTAAAGTTTACAGTAATCACGTTAACGTTTCTATAGTAACAACTAACGCAAGGTCTGTATGGTGGATGTGTAAAAACATGTCTAATTATTGCTGTTGTGGTGAATATTTAATATGTTAGTGAGGATATATTTAGTTAGCATTTATGGAAGACGTCGCCATTGTCAGTTTTTAATAACAGGCATGTCTTCAGGGCAGAGGAATTTGTGCTTTCTGGTTTCTTAGTAATATGACAAAGTGCATTTTTTTTTTTTATCTTCAAGAAAGAAAGAAAACAGAGGGCTGGTCAGGGAACAACTGCTTCTAGTGGCTATAATGTAAGTGATGACAGGAACTAACTTGTTTTGTAGACAATCCACAACATTAAATGTGACTATAAATGGAGAAAAAATATGACACGTGGTTAATTCATAAAAAGAAATTGTAATTGTTGAAAATTTGCTGTGGTATACGAGGAATAAAACACTTCAGGACAACACATATTTTCCTATAACAGCGTGTCCCTGAGTGTTTTATTCGTTACATAAAGCACTTGAGATACAAATGTTTTACACTTTTAACAGGTACACCATAGATCATCATAACATCTGAATACAGATATTCACCTGTCATTTTTTTCAATAAATTGTGCCCATCGGAAGACGTTCTAAGTCAAATAAAAACGATTATTTTATTGTATGTTCAGTCTTACAATTACAGCAGGATAGTGTTAGAACGTTGCTTCATTTTATTTGCTATTCGTTTAAGAATCAGTAGTTGTTTGGAAGCCCTCAAAAGGTTTAACACCAAGGAAGATGATTGTCAAATTCATTAAGAAAATAACTTCTTAAAGCAAATCAACAGACCAATAACCATCATGCATGTCTATATGACAGATTTCTATTACATGTATAAGCATTTTTGTTATCCAATCAGTTGAGAGTAATGCTTTCCGTCCTCAAAATCTAGATTATAATGTCTCAAATCTGTGCATAACACAGCGTAAGTGGAAAACAAATGTGAGTGCATCGTTGAATAGGTGTGATAATAAATGAAAATAAAAGCAAAACAGGAAGCGTGCATTCATTCATTCATTCTGAGTGATGTCATTACGTAAAGATGTTTCCTTTCACTGAACTCGTACTTCCTGTGATTGAAATGTTCTCGTTTTGCATGAAACCAGCGAGGTTCTCTGAATCACTGGCAAATGTTGTGACACAAAATGTGACGCCTGTGTGTGTGTGTGTGTGTGTGTGTGTGTGTGGACCATGTTTACATTACATGATGAGGACCAAATGTCCCCACAGTGTAACAAAAACCTGTTATTTGTACTGTCTGGGGACATTTTTCTGGTCCCCACAAGGGAAAAGTCAGTTTTACCAAAATCTTTGAATACAATAAAAAAAACTGAAATAGCCAAAAGTCTTGTATTTTGTTTGGTTACTTATGTTTAAGGTTAGGGCTGGTTAAGGGTTAGGCTCATGCCCAGAGAAATTAATGTGAGGTCCCCACAAAGACATAAAAACAAATGTGTGCGTGCATGGGTGGAGGTGTGTAACTGAGTGAGGGGAAAAAGTGTGTGTGTGTGTGTGTGTGTGTGTGTGTGTGTTTAATGATTTTGTCTGAGTGCGTAGGTGTAGGTGTGTACCTGTACATGGAGAATAAAGTCTTAATATGTGCAGTGTGTGTATGTATGTGTGTGTGTGTGTGTGTGTGTGTATGTGTGTGTGTTTTATGTTTATGTGTGGGTGCACAGGTATAAGTATGTATCTGAGTGTGGAAAATAAAGTGCAGTGTGTAGCTGTGTGTGTATTTTGTGTTTATGTGTGGGTGCACAGATGAAGGTATTTGTGTGCAGAGGTGTAAGAATGTCGCAGTGTGGCATGATTAAGGGCTAAAAATGTGCTGTGTGTGTGTGTGTGTGTGTGTGTGTGTGTGTGTGTGTGTGTGTGTGTGTGTGTGTGTATGTTAGCTATTGTGTGCGTAAGTGTAGGAGTGTATCTTATTGTGCAGAATAAAGTGCACTAAATGTGTGTGTTTGAGTGCATGTGTACATGTGTACATGTGTGTTTGTGTGTGTGTGTGTGTGTGTGTGTGCTTGTATTGCTACATATTGGGGACAAAACATGTGTTTAACAAAGTGAGGAAGACATTAGAGAGTGAGAGTCTGGTCCTCACTGCTTCAAAGGGCTGTTTGAGGGTTAAGAGTTGGTCAGGTTAGAATCAGGTTTATGTTAAGTGCAAGTGTGTGTTTGTGTGTACAGGTGTAGGTGTGTATTTGTGCATGGAGAATCTAAAAATGTATATACAGGTGTAGGCATGTAAAAAGTCTAAATACGTGCAGTAAGTGTGTGTGTGTGTGTGTGTGTGTGTGTGTTTGTGTGTGTGTTTTACTGTTATACATTACAATTATAATACAATAAAACCCAAACCTGAGGTTGTTTACAGTTGTTCTAGTTTAACATTAGTTAAGATTGGGCCACGGGTAGGACTCTGTGTGTGTGTGTGTGTGAGTGTGTGTGTGTGTGTGTGTGAGTGTGTGTGTCTGTGTGCGTTTTACTGTTATACATTTCAATTATAATACAATAAAACCCAAACCTGAGGCTGTTTACAGTTGTTCTAGTTTAACATTAGTTAATATTGGGCCACGGGTAGGATTGTGTATGTGTGTGTGTGTGTGTGTGTGTGTGTGTGTGTTTTTGGTTTCTTTAAGAACCAGGTAGAATGTCACACTGGTCCACTCTGACCTGAAGGACGTCTGATAGGCCAGGTCTCTTCTTCAGTGCCTAAAGAGGAAGAGGAAAAGAATGTGTCTGAAAAATTCCTCAATTCATCGATTATGGCACAACGCAGAACATTCAGGAAAAAAAGAAACATCTGTATGACCTGCAGGCTGCTGACCATCTCATTAAAAATTCTCTTGGCTTCTTCACTCTGAGGGTCATCAAAGTAATCTGCAGAACCCATGAGGACGATGATACACTTCAGTCTCAAACACACACCTGAAAATAGAGTGATGTGGGAAATCAAACTGAGTAATACAGTGTGTGTGTGTGTGTGTGTGTGTGTGTGTGTGTGTGTGTGTGTGTGTGTGTGTGTGTGTGTGTGTGTGTGTGTATACACTACTCACTGTGAAAGTGCAGGATGGCTTTGGCAGTAACTGGTGTGTAGTTGAAGATGAGTGTGTGTAGCTGCCGTAGTCCATCCCTGCACAGCTCTGCTGCCCCCTGCTGGCTCATCTCACTCATGTGGTCCAACTCCAGCACACATAAACTGGAGCAGTTCCTCACTATGGACAGAGGAGTGAGGGGGACAGAGTAGTGAAGGGGACAGAGGAGGAGTGAGGGGGACAGAGGAGTGAGGGGGACAAAGAAGTGAGTGGGACAGAGGAGTGAGCGGGACAGACGAGGAGTGAGGGGGACAGAGGAGTGAGAGGGAATATGGATACGAGTGAAAGGGAAAAAGTGCCTTTAAGTATGTATTTAGAATCTTTCAAATGTCATCTTTATCATCACTCACCCAAAGAGGCTAATCCCTGAAGACCACATCCGGCTCCGCCCACTCCCACCTGATGCAGGTGAGGCCAACATCGGCCAATCATCTGCAGACAGCGGTTACTAAAGCGACTGGGCTGCTGGCTGACAGAAGAAACATGGCAAAGTGTGTATCCATAAATTAATATTCATATCCATCTATATTATTAGCGATTCTATGCTCAGTCTGGTCATGATGAAGGTGATGATGATGGTGATGATGATGATTATGCTGCTGATGGTAATGAAGAACACCCACTATGGCTGTAGTGGTGTAATGTTCAGATTGCTGCTGCTGATGATGATGATGCTGATGATGATGATGATGATGATGAACACACCATGGCTGTAGTGGTGTAATATTCAGATTGCTGATGATGATGATGATGCTGATGCTGATGATGAAGAACACCCACCATGGCTGTAGTGGTATAATGTTCAAATTGGTGATGATGATGATGATGCTGATGCTGATGATGATGATGATGAAGAACACTCACCATGGCTGTAGTGGTGCAATGTTCAGGCTGATGATGTCTCGGCATCCTGCTCCTAAAGCCCAGATCACCTCCTGACCCACGGGATCTGATGAGCTTCTAAAATCACAAATACAGCACCATATTCACACACAGACACACACGTTAAATTCTGATATTGTGTGTCTGATATACGTGTGTATCCATGTCTGAGTGTGTGTGTGTGTGTGTGTGTATGTTTGTTTGATACCCACCTGTAAGTAAGTGTTCGCAGAGCTCTGCATTGGCAGCTGACAAGCCACAGAGTCCTGTCCGTCAAAATGTTGGGGCAATGAGAGATGGTCAAAGACACAAGACTCCGCCCTGCTGATCTTAGCACCGCCTCCAGCCCCTCCTCCAGGCACCCTCTATAAAAATGAGGATTTATAGAGGAAAAGCAATGTGTGGGTCTGTGCATGCCAGTCTGTCTTGCTGTGGATGTTCATGTGCCTTGTGTTAAAAAGTATTTGTGTGTGTGTGTGTGTGTGTACCTTGTGTTCTTCAAATACTCCTCTTTACTCTCTTTCTTGGCACGAGAGCGTGGTTTTAGGTGGCGTAGAATGAGCGTGTGTGTCTGACTACACCACTGAGCTATAGTCACCATAAACTACACACACACAATATACAGGTAAAACACTGGCACAACAGAACTTTAACTGATTATTATATAAGCAAATATAGAAAGGTTTGTGTGTGTGTGTGTGTGTTTATACAGAATTGTCATACCTTTGATGAAATGCGGTCATTTTCTAGTGTTACTCTGGACCACACGGCAGGATGATGGGCAACACTCCACCAATCCTTACACACCTACAACACACACACACACACCTTTCTTAAAAGATGTGAAACATGTCTCATAGCCGTCAATGTCGTTAGCCTCCATATAAAATTCTTTCATTTTTCTTATCCAAATAAATTGTCAAAAGTGTAAAGTCACAATACACACCTGTCCAGCAATGAGGAGCGAGTGTGTGTCCAGGTAGGGAAAGACGCAGAAAAGCCACGCCCTCCTCTTCATTCGCTTTGAACACATTACTGACCTGTCAAGCCTGTTGCCATGACGGGGGGTGTGGCAGTGGAAGGCGGAGTTATCTGTTCATATCCAACAACACACGCATATAATATCTATTCACTGATATGTTAAGGTTTTCGTGCAATTTAACATTTATGGAAGGAGTCTCCAGTGTCAGTCTTTTGTAACATGTTCCTCTTAATCAGGATTTTTTATTTTCTGCATTCTTATTAATATGAATAAAAAGTATGATGTGTTGTTAATAAGTGGAGTGGTTACAAATACACTCTCTGACCAGTATCATGACTGAGAACTTCAAATCTTAAATCGTTGTCTTATAAATTGAAATCATGTTTTATAGTAGCCAATATAGTGGTATCATCAAATATTGAATTGCTGCCTTAAGAATTGAACTTGTGTAAGAGCAGATTCACTGGTTGTCTTCAAATATTGAATCATTTCCTTAGGAATCGGAATCATATCGTATTGTGTCATAGCAGATTCGATGCCATCGTCAAATATTGAACCATTGTCATTTGATTCTGATTCAGAGAAAATGAAAGCAGATTCTTCAAAAATACTAATCGCTGTCTTATGAATCAAAATCGCATTGTATCTTAATGTGGTTGATTTTCTGCTATGACCAAATACCGAATCCTTGCTTTATGAACTGCAATCGTATTCTATCAGATTCAGTGGTAACAAATATTAAATCGCTAAAATGTATTGTGGGAAACCTGAATACTGAATATGTGTGTGTGTGTGTATTAGTGTTACCTATCTTGTTGTACGCTCTATAAGGCTGCTGCAGACCCTCGTTTGACTCAGTGCTATAGACAGACCAGCTGTCTGAATCAGCCTCCGTGTCTGAAGAGTTTCTCTGGTAACACTGTGCCTCACAGAGCACCTTATACACACCAGACCTGATTCGGGCACACACACACACACACACACACACACACACACACACACACACACACACACACACACACGCAGATAAAATGTTAAATAGAAAAGATATTTATTTGTCTCTGTGTCTACAATACAGACCTAATATAGACATGACTACTCTTTCAAACACAAGAGTGTAATACATTAAAAATGATTTACACACAAAGATGCATGCATGGCTTGCATAAGATGCTATTATTACCTGTGAACTGGACTTCCTGTGTGGTCGCATTCTGAATAACAGCACCTGGAAATCCCTGATTCACTGTAGCTCCTCTAGAGGAGGAGAAATGAAGATACAGCCATATAAAGGTATATTATACTTTTGGTAATTATGACAAGTAAGATATGTTTTGAGAGTTGCCTTGTGATAATATTCAATTTTCGCATGGCGTGGAAGATACCGCTGTCCAAACATTCTGGATTGCTTTTCCAAACAAATGTTAACTAAACGCTTTTTTGTTAAGCTAAACAAGCTACTCCTACCCGGTGTAATGCTCCTCTGGCAGCCGTGAAGGATCCGTCGGGTGATGTGATGTCGGTGTGTGTGTGTGAGGGTGTGTGCAGCTCCTGCAGCTGTCGCTCTGCTCTCTCTGCTCTCACCAACAGATTCTCGATGAAGCTCTGCAGGCGGATCTTAGCGCTCGCTTCCCTCAGAGCGGTTTCTTGGACAAACCTATCCAAATCACAAACCTCTCTGACACACACACACACACACACACACACATATACAGTATATATATATACATTAAACTTAAATAGCAATTTCAGTGCATGGAGTACATGCAATTTTCCACATTTTATCTTAGAAAGTTTTATTGACTTGAAATGAAGTAATGCCATGCTGAATAGGTGATAATTATGTTGTAACATGCGATAGTGTTTATTCGGGCTAATTTAACAATCATAGTCAAAGTCCGTGGCAGGAGTCCAAAACTGAGGAAGACAAAATCAAGTGGGGAAAAATTGAGAAAGGGGAAACACAAATGAGGGTCAAATCCAGGAAGTACTACTGTAGACAGGAAAACAAGGCAAAAGACTTCGCAATGGGCAACTAGCAATCAGGGCTATGATGTATTTCTGTCTTGAAACAGCATGAATATCACATCTCTGGTAGCACTGTTCGTTTTTCAGTCTTACAGTAAATTATCTTGCGGGTTCATTTCTATTAATAGTTGTTTTCATACAGTCATAGTTATGTAATATGACAAAGCAGACATTCTGATACTTTTCTCCGGCTTACCAAAAACAACTTTGTGAGTATTCTTACATATACGATGAATGTTTATTCTTGCTAGCTCGTGCAGAAACTGGGTGTAAACTAGCGCCATTGCCGTTACTGTAAATGAGCCGCATGCAAACTTCTCGCTTTGGTTATAATGTGGAAGTGTTTGTCCAAGTAGCCTATGTCTGTAAATAGACTAACTAATTTCAGCTGATCTGGGACTGGTGAGAACATACCGATCACACGACAGAGGCTTTAAACCGATTATTTTACCTATAATCACTGACATAGTGACATTTTCTGTAAGGCGATGTTCATTTTAACATTTATACAAGGAGCCCACCTGGTCATATTCCTTAGACGCAACCGATTACTGGCACAGGTTTAACACACATTCATGTCTACGGTCATTCACACTCACTATCAGCTAAACGAGGCTTCTCAAAGCAGAAAGCTTTTTTTTTCCATGTCATGTCTTCAGTCATGTATCTGGCTGTCTGTGTTGATTAATTGCTAACCCATTTCCATAAAAGAAACCGAGACTGTGAACTCGGTGCCCTATTTACACAGACACACATGCTGAGTGTGTCAAGTCATGCCACTCAGCGTCCTGCGGTTCTGCCCATCTGCCCTGTCAAACTGCATTTCTACAGGCAGCGAGGCAGACGCCCACAAAAGCAAGTAAAGCCCTGAGAAAAGCTGCCATGGCAACAGGATGTTAATTCCAGCACCGTGCAGTTTTGCAGGCTGCAGAGAAGGCGGCCTATGCTGTTTCAGACATATGCTGAGGAAACGGTGAGGAAAAATGAAACGGAAATAATCAGGAGTCACTCATAACAATCTCAATCTTAACACATTCTACACCAACTTCTGATTGAACGCAATCTCTTAAAACGTCCTGCTATAAGCATGCCGTTCTTTCTTTTCTTCCCTTTGGCGATGGGTAGTCTCAATATTTTTGGACACCTTCCGTTCTCTTATGGCTTTCCAAGACCTTCAGAGCAATTCTGCTGACGCTATCACTTTTTATTACGAGGTGTTATTGTCAGGTAAAAAGTGGCTAGTAGGGTGGTAAAGTGGCTGATTGGTGCTTAAGGTTCTGTCATGGTCCTGGGGGAACTGTCGGTTTGATGCCATGGACTGCCTGAGAGCCGATATTAGGCCCTTGAGCAAGATCTTTATCCATAACCTGCACGACTGTATGACTATACTGAATTAGAGCAAGGGTATGTCAGAGTATGGGTGAACTGCGCTAGCAATGAAAACACTCACAAGCCTATCCATTCCGCAATTCCTCTGTGAACACCCTTAATGTGTAAATGAAACAAAATAATCTAACATGGTTAGAAAGTTGTCACAAAATGCTCCCGATACATCTTTCAGATATCAAAAATCCGTAAAGTTGTAAGCACCCCAAAACCTTGATATTAACAGTTAGGTTATCACAAAATACTTAGTGTACCTCTAATACACTCACCGTTGTTTGAGGCTGAGCTCCTCTTCCCGCTCCATCAGTTCCTGCCTCAGGCTGGCTAGCATCTCCATAGAAACCTCCACCTGGCGTTCCATCTCAACCGCATTTTCCTCTGCTTCCTGCTTTTCCTTCTCCATTCTCTCACTTTCCCTCCGAGCCCTGTGCGCCTCCACGCTCCTCCTCTTTACATCTTCCTGCAAGGACCCCAGCCGCATGGACACGTGCTCCTGAATCTCCAGAGTCAACTGCTGGAGCCCAGCCTCCATGGCTAACCTGGCCAGCCATGGTGTGCTCATCTGGGCTAGTGCTCGCTCAGGCCTGGAGAAGGGAGAAAATGAAGGTGAGGCGGCAGAGGACAGGAGTGAGGGAGTGCACTGGTGGACAAGCAGCTGAGCAAGAGGAGCAGTTGCTGTAGGAGCCAGGCTTAGTGCATCCAGGAGCTCCAGATGTAAGGGCTGGCTAAGCTCACTGTTCCCCAGGGAAGAGGAGCTCTCTGTCTGAGCAGGGAGAGCCATCAGGGCCCCTTCGGACTTCCGTCTTGGAGTCAGACAGATCATTTGGCACATGTGGTTCTTCGGAACATCCCCAAAACCACACAGCTCTCCACAGTCAGGGCAATGCTTTGGCTGCTCTGCAGCAGTCGACATCCTGGTCTACCTGCAAGGTGGATCACAATTGTAGCACACTCACAAGCGCTCACATTTCACCCAAACAACCCGTCCCCTGTGTTTCAATTATTCATGCCTTTATGCCTTGCCTATGAGGTACAAAGTAGGCAGAGAAGATACTGCAATTGTGATGTGTGGGCCATAGAGTAGTACGTTCCAGGCAGAATTGTCTGAGCACATTTCAAGGCAGAATTTTGGCAGCTTAACACACTCCGAGGAAAGCTTTATCCAACTAGCCGCATCCTTCTATCCACGAAAGAGCAAATGCTTTTGGCCACACAACATGCTAGTGGTCTCACCAGACAGAGCTTCTGCTTCTGCAGATGTTTACATGAGCACATCAATGTCTCACTACTGGCACTGAAACCTCCAGGTCAGGACATGGCGTTTTGCAGCTGTTGCGTTTTGCGCTGCGCCTCCTATACCTGGCTCTCTGTTTCCTGCATTACCTCTCCTTTGTGATATTTTGCAGCCCCCATGCATCTACTTTCAGTGGAGAATGGTAAATAGGTCAAACTAGGTCTTCTGTTTGCACAGTATGGCAGCAGTGCTTCATCTTCACACCCTCTATGCTAATTCAAATAAGAGTGGGTCTGAAATAATAAATGACCATAAAACACACACAACCTCGTTCTCTTTGCATGCATGCATTATATATGGAGTACAGTATGTGAGTGATGTCTAAGCCCAGTGCTGGGCCATTAAATAGTACTTACAAATCTGATTTAATATTCCATTATGTATTGTTAATCTTAGCTTAGTTACACATGGTTTATTTTGAAAGAATCATTTTGCTATAAGTGTCTCCTATTAGCCAAATCTGGCCAGTGTTGCAACTTTATAACTACAGAAACTCACTATAATTAGTGACATAACTGACTTTATTTCGAAACCACCATTTTGTAGACGTTAACGACTGTCCGGTACTTGTCTTCCTTCTTCGTAGAAAGTTTTGATATGCAAAATTTCACAACGACAGAATGAAAATGCTCTTTTTTTTTGAATGATGTCATCTTGTGACTTCTAGTGACTTTTGAGCATACATTAGCTACTTTACCCTAAAAAGACTTCACAGAGTTTTATAGCGTCGCCTCTTTATCCTGCTCATGCTTGACTGATTTAAGCACACATATATGCCCTACAAACCTACATAATCCACCATCCATCTTATTTATTCATGTCTTGGTGTCTTCCCCCTGAGCCCTGTGTGTGTGTGTGTGTGTGTGTGTGTGTGTGTGTGTGTGTGTGTGTGTGTGTGTGTGAGAGAGAGAGAGAGAGAGAGAGAGAGAGAGAGAGAGAGTCGGGTTATCTGGTGGAATGTGGACAGCACAGAAACAATGATTTTAACATTTCCCTGCATATTATGAAGACATAAAACTGGGCAAACCCCCAAACCCAGAAGAAACCAATTAAGCTATCATATAGCCTTTGTAACTTTTTTTTTAAATGTATGTCTTACAAATTCTAAATGATCCATTATAGATATAGATAACGCATTGCTGTTTTATAGCCGTTTTCTGATCTGCCTGTTAGGGTAGATTCTTGCAATTGAATTTGCACACATAATTTGAATTAATTTAATTTTGCTATTAAGGCTCGTGCTTCAATGGGCATGGCTCCTATTTGTTCAGTCAGTGATCACACTGATCACATTTCTAACGTAACTGTAGCGATTAGTCAAATATGACACACTGTATACAGTATGGATCATTTAATCACTAGAATGAGCAGCAATCATGACACATCTGGAATTGTTTAGCTTAAATAAGCTATTAGTGACGCCAGTATACAGTGCAATCCGACCCAGTCCGCCTTCTGCTTTATTTTATTAAAACACAGACTATTTCTGCAGAGTAAGATGACGACCAGTTTAAAACGGACAAATAGATCCGCTAGGCTACTTACTCAGTTTCCCCGCGTGTCTCTCCCGCACATTGCGCCTCACACACACGCACGCATGCACGCACGCACCGGAGCACATCAGCTAAAGCTGCAATGGCTCCCAAACCTTTTACGCATCCTTCCGTTACCCATCTTTGTATCTGACCTTTGTCTTTTAGTTCAAGAACAGCCGACGCGAGAGCCTCGGAACCCTTAGAGAGAGCGCGCGCTCATCCGTCAGCGCTTCTGACGTCACGTCACGTCGGGAGCGCGCGCGTAGAGTGGTACCAGCTAGGCTATGTGTTATCAGTAATAATGTATTAACCATACGAATCCATTGTTTTATTGGATATTGAAATCTGTTACTTGTAATGGACAAAAAAAAGATATACCATGCATGGTGCGTGTCACAATGATTATATTAATAACACATGGTCTAGGTGCATCTCATTAAATGGACCAGATGTTTCTGGAAAAGGGCGGTGCATACATCCTCAGGTCTGGAAATGAAAAAGGGGGGATTCAGGTTGTGTAGCAGCAGAGGGCGCTGTGGAAATATATAAGAGGTGGAAGTGAACTTCAGAACTATAAAACTGAAAGAGGTGTGTGTGTGTGTGTGTGTGTGTGTGTGTGTGTGTGTGTGTGTGTGTGTGTGTGTGTGTGTGTGTGTGTGT
>JAQQZR010000015.1:18628257-18639873 GCA_030068235.1 Notoglanidium macrostoma | reverse complement strand
ATTTCACAGAGAGTATATATATATATATATATATATATATATATATATATATATAATCTGCACCTACATATTTATTTATATGTGTATTTCCCATATTGATATTTGTCTTCAGTTCAGAGTCTTTAGGCTGCTTTTGTGTTGCCAATGAGCAATGCTGTTTTCGTGTTTCCACGTTTAGACGTAAGAAAATGCTAATAAAAATTAAGAACGAAATCTAAAAACAACAACCAAAAAAAAAAAAAAAACATGTCCTGAGGTTTTTCTTTTTTTCTTCTTCTTCAATGGTTGAGGTGCAGCATTTGTTCGGCCAAGCTGGTGTTCTGAAACTTCGGGAAAACAAGAAGAATGCGGTCTGGTGTTGCGGTTATGAGTTTGTGTGTGTGAGAGAGAGAGAGAGACAGAGAGAGAGAGAGAGAGACAGTGTGTGTTGTTTTGCGTGAACCAGTGAGGACCCTACATTCAGCTGATAAGCTCCAATTAACATCAAGAACAAAATGGTCGCCTGACCTGGTGTGAACTACATTACCCAGAGGCACACAGGACAGATGTGTGTGTGTGCATGTGTCTTAGAGTGTGTTATTGCATCTTTACTGTCGGTAGCGTTTGAACCAAACGGTTCAAGCAGCTTCATAGTCTATCGATGTGTACGACACTGCGACAGAGTAGACTAGATCTCTGATTCTGCGTCAGAGGCTACGATGCAAGCCGAGAAACGAGACAGGGTGAAAGAGATAGATAGAGAGAGAGAAAGAGAGAGAGAGAGAGAGGGGAGAACTGGTTGTTGCATGTGCTACTGAGTACAGAAGTGTTCACAGAGGGACATGGTATTGTTGTACCACCATGTCACTGTCCCAGACGGGGTCATACACAAAGGTTACTGTGTGTTTGAGTGTTTGAGTGAGTGTGTGTGTGTGTTAGAGCAGAGTCTGTGGCTCTAACGTCTGTCTCTCTGTCAGGACAAAAACAGGCTTTGAGAACCGAGGACATTTATCCTACAACAGAGAGATAGAGAGAAAGTAAAAGGGAGAAATAGAGAGACCTTCCTATTATATGCTATCAAGTTATCACCACCCTACGATGTCTTTCCTAATGCAACAGCACGGCTAGTATAGACTCGGACTAAATGGCAATCCACTTTGCACAGCCGAAGGCTCGCTCAGCAACGCTGACGCACAGCTCTTGTACGCTGGATTTCAGCCCACCTGTCCGTCAAACGGTTTTCATGGCTATAACGACTGCGTCGCTGCGCACCGGCGTGGCTGAGCCGGACCCGCACGTGTCTCCGAGCTCAGAAGGGGACAGCTGGACACGGCCGGAGCAGTCGGCGCTGTCGTGGAGGTCGTCACTTGTCACGGCGCTGGGCTTGTCCTCTGAACGTTCCCTGTCTTCGTCCTCATCGTCTTCCTCCTCCTCCTCCTCCCCTTCATGGTCGATCTGACAGCGGCAGACCTCGATGCCGGAGTCTCCGGTTAGGCGTCGCTGCTGGAAGTGTGTTTGATCCACGTCAAGATCGCACACTGCCGAATCGCGTCGCTCTGGTTCCAGGAAGTAGGGTGAAAAGACCGCAGGTTTGGGTGGAGACTGTGGGTGAGGGACTGAATGGTGCGACTGTGATGGAGAGCTCGGACGCTCCGAGATGGCGCCCAGAGGGTCAGAGATCGGGGACAAGGGAGGAGGGAGGGGAGGAGAGGATGGAGACAAAGGAGAACAGGATGGAGGAGAGGATGAAGGGATGGCGATGGGAGGATAATTTTGGGTCATATTGCTTGGTGGATAATAGAGGCCGAAGTCAGTGGTTTTATCGTCTCTGGTAGGACCCTTACTGCTAACATCGTTGGTGTTGTTACGCTGAGGTACGTTAGAGCTTTCAGCGCCGCTGTGGTTATTAGCGTCATTCGAGTTACTAATTTCAGTTTCATTCGAGTTGGCTCTTTCTTCAGTGCCAGTGATCACGTTGTTGTTAACCGCTGGATTAGCGACCGTTTTAACAGTCCTGTTGCCATTAAAGTCGAGGGAGGTGGAGTCTGGCAAGTCCACCTCCATCACGTCTGCTGAGGAAGTGGGGCCAGGCTCGTTAAGAGGCGAAGTCGAAAGAGAGTCAGCGTGGTGCTCCGTGGCAGGTCCAGAAACCGAGTTAATGGGTACCACTTCGCTGTGAGAAGGCGTAGAGGTGTGGCTAGTGTCAGTCTCGTCTGTGAGCTGGGCGGAGGAAGGGGAGGAGCTACAGGGCGAAGACGGACAGCAGGAGTCGCACGAGCAGCTGGTGTAGTTGTCAGAGCTCTGCGAGGACAGCATGTGACTTGGACCGGGATGGGCGGAGCCTCGCGGGTAAGCCACCGAGCTGTAGGGAGGGGGCGGGGTGCTGGGCTGCGCTGCTACTTCCTCATAGGATGGCAGTTTGAGTGATGCGAGGAAACCTGCCAATTAACAACAAGACAGGCAGATATGCGGCATCACTTAATGGAAGCAGATAGAGACACAGAGATGATGCAAAAAGGGTGTGTCCCAAATGCTAGGGTTTGGGTTGGGGGGTGGGGGGTGGGGGGGGGGGTTAATTTTTGGTATCCACATCAAATTCTTTGCAAATAAGGCGGATTACTTTGGACTTTTCTGGAACCAAATGAAAAATAACACGGTACGCCTACCACTGACAGCCGACACGTTATATTTAGTATCGACACACATTAGCTAAAGACGTCTAGCATTTGAGACAGAGCCCAAGAAAGCGAAAGGGAAGACGGATGAGAAAGAGAGGAGTGTGTACTGAGGTCCAGCATGGAGGACGGGTAGCTGCAGGCTCCGTGGTAGGCCATCAGGTTGATCTCTCTCTGTCTCTGCTGCTGCTGCACTCTCTGTTTAGCCTGGCGGTGTCGATACGCACAGCAGCAGCTGAACAGGATCAATACACTCCATAAGAGCCAAAACCCTGCGACAAACACATACAGCAGATATTACCTACGAGTTCGGATGACGTGACCAAGAACTTGATCCTGCAGATTTTAAGTGGCAATTATAGTTGCTGAAAAATTCACTTTGCTATTGTCAGAACACAGGATGTTTTTTTTTTTTTTTTTTACATTGAAGGTGGATTGTGTTACACGTACAGCACCATAACTGAATTATACGTTGTACCTGAAAGCCTGAATGTGTTAGAGGTTTTGGAAGAGTTATTCAGGAGTGAGGAATTGGAGGGTTTGTCAGTTGAAGACAACATTCCAGCAAAGACAATGTCGCTTTCTATTATCAGTTTTCCCTTGTAGTATGGAAATGCATACGGTTTTCATACCTGCTAGGTAGTACAGAACTGCATTCTTGTTAGTACTGGCTGAGCCTGTATGCAGTGTGCCATGTATTTTTGCATGTAGTGTGGAAATGCATATTAGCATGTAGCATGGAAATGATTTGTAGTAGTGAGCAACAACAAATGTGCCAAAATGTGCTCTTTGACAGCTCAATTTAATTATTACAGAATTATTATTATTATTATATAAATATAGTAATCAATTTTGCATTTACTAATGGGGAATTGGGGTACGTGTTGTACTTATTGTACATATTGGACTACTAAAAGGCACCACTGGTTATGACTGGCTCGTTTATGCGAAACCCTTAGGGACGCAGCTTTTATTGATATTCATGGAATACTATCAGCCTCACCAGAACCTGGCCATCAGTGAAAGAATGGCAACCACAAGGTCTGGAATTGTGGATTTTGGGATCGATGGAGCCAAAATTTCCGAGTGTCTGAGCCGGTGGAGGATGCAGCTTTCTCTAAAGTGTTGCAGGTGCCAGACAGGAGGCTCGAACAATGACAACCGTGAACATCCAACCTCGGCCAAGAGAGACAAAACCTTAGCTGTGAGAAAACACTGTGTACTCTGCCTTCAAAGGAAAAGGTATGGCGAGACTATTTATAAGTGTAGGTCTTGCGATGTGTATTTCAGTGGACTGTCTTTGTTTCACTTGAGTGGCATGATGTCAAGGACGGCCAAGCTCAGTCGTATGCACTAGACTCTGACTCTCGAATATTTTTTATTCAATTTTGTTCATGCTTTGCATTTACTAGTTTATATTTGCACTTTCATGTTTGGTGTGAATAGTTATTTTTGCTCAGAAATTGCACAAAAAGTCTCAGACTTTTTATTTTGTGATATTTTGTACCTGGGGGTTTCATGTTATTGCCATTTGGTGATATTTTTTAATGACATTAGTTATGTTTGTGCCATTTGGACATGTTTTTTTGTTTTATTTCTAGAAATTGTCTGCTAATCTGTCGCAGCCTTGTGCCATTTCTAAACGTTCTACGCCATTTGTGCCTTTTGGAGATGTTTTACCTCTGTATGGATATCCTCACACAGAATTTTAGTTAGGTTAAAGACAACTCCTTCAAATTTTGAATGCTTATAGACAAGCACTTAGCGCATCTCAGAGGGCAGAAATGAAAACGCTAACACCGTTTACTTTGAAGATAGAAAAATGTGTCTGGAAAAAAAGGAAACAACCATTTTGGGATTTTTTTTTTTTTTGCTAACTTTTCTCTCAACACATTGCCCCTAGTAAGCTAGGTTAAAAAAAGAAGTGATTGTGGAAAAATTGCACAAAAGTCTTTTTTCATATGAGCCATTAACCGCTACTGTGGAATGTGACATGTCAAATAAATTCAATGCTGAACACGGCCGTCCCCAAAACAGGCGGAAAGTTCATTAATATGCAAGTCATTCAGGGAGGCTTTTTCCTTTAACCAGACAATTTGTCACTTTTGATGATGAATAGTGAACAAAAGCTCGATGATGAAGCCCTTTTCACTCTGTACAGAACGCAAGCGCTCATTGAGAGTGGGTCGATTATAGCTTTGTTATTAAAATAGGCCGAAAATGTGTCACTCCGTAATTTTTCCTGTGAATCTCAAAGAAACTGTACAATGACAGAATTTGAGTAGGCTGCCTCATATTAAACCATGTTCTAAATATAATCCGGACATTATATTTATTTCTTCGCTGACGTATTCGTCCACGTAAGGCATTCCGAGCGCATCTATGTGTCGCGAGGGAGGACGTTCGCCAAAAATATAGACTCCATCTGGGAGCCTATGATGGCAGGCCGTATGGAATCTGTGTGAAGTGTAACTATAAATTGCACTCACACCACAGCTCGTAGTAATAGGTGCAGCAGCCGGTCTCCCCACAGCAGTGGCCCGTCTGGCAGAGGTACCCGCTGGCACTGTTGGCACCGGGACAGTAACGCGGGCTGCCCAGGAGCGGCAGGGTTCCCGTGCTGTGGTACTCCATCCCTTCCAGCAGAGCGTGGCGCCACCTCAACAGCCGCTCCTTCTCTTCCTCCACAACCGCTGCCGTGGCAACAGTGGCCAACGCGCTTCCTTGCAATCAGGACGTCTGACAGACGGGGGAAAAAAGTCAAGTGGAATCTTCAATCACACAATGATCTCACAAATAGTCTCCATGGATGTGTTTTAATGCAAATTTGGAATGTGCGCATATGAAAGCCAAGCCAAATATTGCGTTTTTACCCTTTCCTGTGCGCCGATTTAAATCTTGATTAGATTTTTGCATAGACACGGTGATGCAGCATTTTGCATAAATATTTATCTTGGAGTGTAGCACAATGCCGCTATCTGTATCTGTATGTGCTTCGTGCTCCGGACATCCATATCCGTATAGCCGTAAGATGGGTGTGGTGTAAAGGAGGAGTTGCCTTTCTTTCTTTTTTAAACATAACCCTACCACGATCCCCTGGCTGTAGATGCACCGTGTGAAATCTGGCTCTAACAGTTCCTCAACCTCAACCTCAGCATCACATCACATTCTTTTATGTCATATTTTCTAACACATTTTGTTGGTTTTATTTCTAGTAGGCAGCAACGACAAAATTTTCTAAACGTTCCAAAACTGCACAGCACAGGATTCAGCGAATTAACAGCCTTCCTAAAACTCCAGGCCCAGGTTTGGGAACCTGTGCCTGCTGCACTAAACAGCGTGTCAATATTGTACCTATGTGTAACACATTACACATAGTGGCCAAGGTCCGGTCTGGAAACACGGTTGACCTACTATTTACTATATACACAGCAGCAATTTAAGCCTACACAGGAGCGCTTTTAATAATCCTCTTATAGGCTCACTAAAGTTGCTGGTTGTAAGATTCAGGAATTTTGCCTTCTGTGCTATACAATTCTTCTTATATAAGAACATTTCGTAGTGTGAGTTGTGCTGCACCGCACTGATTAATCTCATGGCTACGAGTGCCATGACAATTCCGGGAGAATTCGGGGCTGTGTCCCAAAATGCATAATGCGCACTGAGTAATGACAGCAACTGTATTACAAACTATTTAGCTCAGTAGTATGCAGTTTTGGAAGCAGCCCACATTAATGATTTCTGTTTCCTCGGTATTGCAAGGCATTATGAGGGAAAAATGAGAACGTTTTTGCACACGTCGACAAACACAAACACCTATCCTTACCAGCTATCTCTAGTAAAGTAATTTCATAGCCGGATAACAAGCTTCCAACCTCTAGCCTTACTTAAAGAAGAAAAAAACAAATCTCAAAAGCGGAATCTAATTTCCTCCTTTAGTATCGTTTATTCACACCCTCTCGCTTGTTTACTATATCTCTCTCCTGATTGGCTGCTGGCTCCATCCAGTCACTGTGTTTTCTGACGTACTGTAATTCAATCCTAAAGTTGTGAAGTGAGCTGGCTCACAATATATGTGCAAAATTCTGCCCTTACAGTGAACTACTATTACAAGATTATTAGGACAACTCAAAACTCATACCAGCCCAGTAATTTCATATTATAGAATATTTTAATAATCAATAATATTTTTTTTTTTTTTGAGAATTTTCCACATAAAAGGAAAAATAAAGACTCTTCAGGTCAGGATTCTCTTTTGCATCCATTTTTCATTCTGCAAGAGCTGGAAACCGGAAAACACATTTCTCCCTGAATGTCGACAGGAAACAGGTAACGTCCATCCCTTCACCATAAAAAAGGCGCTGCAGTAGAGAGGGTCAACTGCTTTAAATTCCTTGGTGTCCATATCACCGAGGATTTCATATACATAACAGAGCTGTCGTAGGGAAGGCACAACAGTGTGTCAGAGCCTCAGGTGCCTGTCTGAGCCACAGAATCCTCAGGTTGCTCTGTAACCGCATCCTGAGAGTATCCTAACTGATAGCATTACCTGCTCTATGACTGTAAAAAAAACCCTGCAGTGAGTAGTACGAACTGCCTAACGCATCCCTGGAGGTGAGTATCGACCCCTCCAGGACATTTACACCAGATGATGCCTGACGAGGACCCGGAGGATCATCAGATACAGAAACTACTCTGTTCTAATCACAGATATCACCTTTTATTTGATTTAACATGTATATAATGCTGAATATCCTTTTTATTAAATTTTTTTAACCCATATCTCTATTGTGTTCTTATTTAATTGATTGGTTTGTTGTTGTAGTTCTGCAGCTTAAGAATCTCAATCAGCTTTTATAACTTTTATCCTTGTGTAAGCCGTGACGGGACAATCCAAACCTATGCATTTTCATACACATGTGCATAAAAAAATACATGTGAACGTAAAAACGGTATACTTTGTAGGTCTACGTATTTTATTCCTCATCGGAAAAGGTGAGCAGTATTGATTCATGCATTAATTAACTAATTTGGATGAAAACATGCTAGCAGTCACAAGAAGAGAAAAAGATTCAGATTTTCATGCGTACAGTGTAAATCAAAGCCAGATTTACACCTGTGATTAAAAATCTCAATCTACAACAATTACTGATGCAGGGTGATCTGGAGATCCCAGCTTGATGACTCCATTACTAGCCTGAGCTCCTCAGAGCTGATGCAGCAGGTTGACCTGAATTGATGCAGACAGAAGAAATTTAGTCTTGGACTTAAAGCGCAGTATTTACCTGGTGAAGGATGCTGGTCTTTATACGTTCTGCCACAGCCATCTGCATGAACAACACAAACAAGAAATTCAGTGGTGCAGCCTGGAAAGAATTATCATGCATGCAAGACTTGTCTGAGGCTCCAGATTTGTGCACAAACCAATGACTGGTAAACTGAGCGTTTCGAGGCATTACGCGCGCGCGTGTGCACGTGTAGATTATCTTACCCTAGGTGAACGGCAGCTCAATGAAGCAGCCATGATTCTTACTAACTGTTGGGTACATGGTCTGTGTTACAAATCTCACAAGGAAGGAGTGAGCCACCATCAGCCATAACATAGCACACGTCAGACAGAGAGACGCAAGCGCGCGCGCGATAATGTAACGTTTAACACAGACTTTGCACAGCAAAATATTGCGCGTGCAAAACAACGCCTGCTGCAGCTACTGTCCGAGGCCCTGAGAATGAGCTCCAGACGGAGACGCGCTGGAACCGACGCGTCTCATGGCCGCTCTGCGCGCGAGCGAGAAAACCGGGGGGGAAAATTCACGCACCGTTGCGCGCGGACGAGACGAGTGCCCAGCTTCCGACCCATTCCGATCCTCAAAGCCACGCCGTCCGACGTCTCTAATTCCTGCTCGTCTCTCCGTCCTCCCGTGCCTGCCCCTCGCCATGTACCCGATGCGCCATTGCTCCCCGCGTCTGCATCAACATGGCGCTCGCGGTGGATTAACGGCCAAACCGGGGGCGCCTGCGACGCACTGAGCGTGAAAAAGAGGCGGAAAGGCCCCGCTGATAATATGTTAAAAAAAAAGAAACGCGGACAGAGAGACTGCAGGAGAGGGATTACATGGATGTACAGCGGGCTTCACGCTGATTGGCTCGGGCGGGCCACCGTGACAACCAATCACAGTGCGGCAAAGCGGTAGCCTGCATGTCTCATAGCAACAACACGCAGAGAGTGAAAAACATGGTAGTAGTGAAAGTAAAAAAACTTTACTAATTTACCAACTGTGAGTGAGTTCATACATTTATGCCCATCCCTTAAGTGCATAGCTACGCCAGTTATACTGAATGATAGCCTATATTAAATACTTATAACACGGATAGTTTCGGTTTTAAATCACCTCACAACTGTGACCGCATCACAACAATTCGGTATTAATGCGCCAGGGTTTAATTAATGCAACCAGAGCTTACTGTTAACAGTCTACATTGTAATTAAATTGCACATAGCAAAGATTACTAATAATACATTAATGATTTATTATAGTTAGGCTAATTTTAAACTACTGATTTGATTTGCTGGACAAGAGTGCTGATCATTTACTATAACAGATCTGGGACATTTCACTGCGTGTATCACTCCGCTTGTCTGTGTTCGCTACATAAAATGTCAATTCTAGCAATAGTTTGATAAACTGAAACCATTACTAAACTCACTACTGTCTGTCAACCAGTCTGTATGTTGCCATGGCAACACAGATTTGAACTATCCAGCTGTGGTTCCTTTGGGGATTATTTTTGCTCTGTCAACAAAAATAAGCTTATTTGGCCATATGTCTGAAATGCTTATTCTATGCTAATTTGTACTTTACAGAAATGTTGCAAGTTATAAAAGCAGTATCACACTGTCGTGCTGTCGTACTGAATATCAGCACAACTGTGATTACCTGCAGACTACAACCAAATCACAGCTGTGCTGATATTCAGTACAACAGCACTCTTGCTTGTGCAATATTGCTTATTTAAACAATTACATTTATTGTCTTGGTTTGTTGATGTTCTATATATAAGCCATTGATTAATTTGCAATAACAAATTGTTCCTGCTGTTAAACAACTCACAAGTTTGTATCAGTGCACATATCAGTGACACTGTTTCTATAGTAACAGCTAATTCGCAGGGACTTCTATGGCAGGCGGGTCACATGATGTAATAGGGAAAAATTGTTAGCACTGGCAAATTCAGTAGTAACAATGTTACTGTTACTAAGTTAGTAACAGTAACTCTGCTTCGTGTCAGGACACGCCACAAGCTAATCATGGATTATTTTACTATAGCGGCACACCTCTAGGTTGTATCCAGAATGTAATGACAAACAAATTAAATAAAAGATATAAAATTTAAACAAACAAACAGACAAACAAACAAACAAACAAATAAATAAATCAAAATTATGTTTGTGAATCGTTACACATTTTAGTAGGAAAATTTGTATATCATTTTTGTATACCAGCACAAAATTTGTAAACCATTTGGATAAAGTGACAAGCAATGCAAAATTATTTATAGCCTAACAAATCATTTACATTTAAGTTTTATTGCTGTTCCTTTATTTTCACAAAAACTGTAACAAAAAATTGTCAACGTAACCAAATGAGTCATTATATCATTCAACAAAAATCTGAATCGAAGTATAAAAATTGAATAAATATTTTCCCATCTTTTCCTTAACTCAGGCAAATCACATGATGCGATGAACAGAAAAGACACAGATCTACAAGTGTCCACTTCTTCTTATATACTTCTCTCTTAAAACTCCTGCATTGTTCGCACTTTCTGGTATAAATATGGTACTATAGGAACATTTGGTAACATGGGTTGTGGAGCAAACAGCCATTATGGCCGTCTCCTCAGTATTATAGACTGATCTGAATATAAAAATGTTTCTGTACAAACTCAGTAGAGGTCAGTAGTTCCAGTTCAGATTTTACTGTTGGAAGTTATTTCCGCTTGGCTGGCTGTTTTTCCTGCAGTGGTGAATACATTATGCAAATTAGTGCATTAGCAAAGCTTAAAAAATGATGGAAAGAATACCTACACATTGTATTTGAGTACCATTTATTTTTGTTAATAAGATATTTATTATCTCTTATTTGAGAATAGTCTGTTCATTCTTCTAACTCTTACTGTGGTACTAACTTGTTCTACTAGCTTCTCTCCAACAGGCTTTAGTGTGATAGTATTCTTAGCTACTGATTTGATTAGTGAAAGCTTGAAGATTTGATTTTGATGGAGACTTCTGTAAATTGCTCCAGATAAGAGCGTCTGCTACACTGTAAATGTAAAACAAAAGTAGCAGCACATGTTTGAGATTTATCTCTTAGATCAATAAAATAATCTTGTCATTACAGATGTATTTGAATAATGCAAATCCCATACAAATGCGAGGTTCGGCCAATTCTACAAACTAACAACAACAATATACACTTCGGATAGCAATGTCCAAATTTGTAACGTGAATCAATGTGTCTATACAGTATCAACAAGCAATCTTTAAAATTCACACTACTACAATTAAATGAACCAATTTCATCCCAGTTATCAGGGTATTATGGAACAGTACTACCAATCAGCCCCTGCATGTCACATGACCTTGTTGTATGACCTCACTGAGCTTTCACCTGTTTTCTGTTTGGACATAATGAGCACCCTTATTTAAACTCTAGATTCTGTTTGTTTCCATGTCTTGTTGTCTTTATTTCATGTTGTTTTGTCAGAGTTCACATTGTGCTAACTCATGTTCATGCCTGTAGTTTGTTTTGGAAATTTTGTGCTTCACTTCATTTAAATAAAAATTCCAGAATCCAGACACCAGAATCTTAAAATTGTGTGCGTGACTATCTATCTATCTATCTATCTATCTATCTATCTATCTATCTATCTATCTATCTATCTATCTATCTATCTATCT
>JAQQZR010000015.1:18562623-18593399 GCA_030068235.1 Notoglanidium macrostoma | reverse complement strand
CAGCCCTCGTCGTGGCTCTCCTTGTCGTTTTACCCTCTCTCTCTCTCTCTCTCTCTCTCTCTCTCTCTCTCTCTCTCTCTCTCTCTCTCTCACAGAGCGTGCGCGCTCCTGTCCAGTGCGCTTACTCACGCTAATGCTAACTACTAGCACTTGGGCTGCTCATATGATTCAAGTGCGTTCAGAAAGACAGTCAGAGCAAGAGACGGCGTGTGATAAATGAGAAGGCAGGAGGAGAAGTGACTGAAAGCAGAAAGATCCGGAACGATGGATCAAACAATTGACAGGAAATTACAAAAGAAAAGGAAATCTGCTAATCCGGAGGTACACAGCTCATGCTGCTGAACGTTACAGAAGATCGCATAATCCACAGCTTTCCTCTTTTCTCTTCTCTTTTAAGCCACAGAGATGCTGCCACTTTCTCTCAAGGTCTGTACTGCTGCTGCACTGCTCGTCTCCTCTCTCTCTCTCTCTCTCTCTCTCTCTCACACACACACACCTCTCTATTTCCTACTGAAATATTCAGTGTGGAGTGAAACAGGGCAAGGTGAGCCGGTCGGTTAATGAACGCTGTACAACCTCACAAGGCTGAGAAGGAGGAATGACGGCTTGACAGGCTTGACAAAACCAACCAAAAAAACACACACACATGGAACAGAACTGACACGTGACGCAGAACTGCCAATCTCCTGGGATTCTCATACACAGAGTTTCCAAAGTGAAAAGCAAGTGAGATGAGAGCGAGCCATGTGGCTACAGCAACTCGATCACACTTTACAACCGTGGTGAGCAGAAAAGCATCTCAAAACATGGCAAAGCCTGAGGCGGTGGGCTACGACAGCGGATGACGACGTCGGGTTTCGCTCCTGAGGCTACGGTGGGTGGGGACGTTTTCGTTTGGGAAAATATCGTCTGGGAAAATTTGAATTTTGCTGAGCTTCGCCAACAAGGTGCCTGAAAGAGAATATAGGTTTTATTCATAGGTTTTTGTGAAATGTTTTACAAATAAAAGAAAGGGTATGGAAACAACGGGAACATAAATAGTGCAATTATTGGTGCACTGCTGACCCACACAAACACGCCTCCCAGTCTGTGTGTGTGTGTGTGTGTGTGTGTGTGTGTGTGTGTGTGTGTGTGTGTGTGTGTGTGTGTGTGTGTGTGTGTGCTCTAAATATGCACTGTAAGCAAGCACAGGGGCAATAAGGATTCAGCTAAACAGCACACAGGAGCCTGTCATCACTCCTGGGACTAATCACTTTCGGTCATCCGATCTCACACACACACACACACACACACACACACACACACACACACACGCTGAGCTCCATTATGGTTACTCTGTGGCTATTCTCATAAAACCATGAACACAAATCGTCCCGAGACAAACGTTGAAAACGTTTCCTGGCCGTCATACAAATTAAATAATTTGAAGGACTTCGTGTTCGTGTTTAATGATTAATCCGTCCATCTTCACATATATCCCTGACACATTCAGGAAGTGCGTCTTTCAGTTTGCTATCGCTCATAAAACCATAAAGCTGCTGAACAAGCAAACGTCCATCATTGATCGCTACACGCCATATGGCGCTCCGGCTCGCCGGTCTACTACCATCTCAGGACGAGGAGCATCTCGTATAGGTATTATAAATCGTAAAGGTACGGATAATTATGGGTATATGGCCCTCGCTTTGTGCTCACTGGATATGTGTATATTATGGATGGAAGGACACGTACGCTGCTGTGTGTTTATGCAATTCAGCAGCTCACTCGGATTTTCCTCCAGCTAAACCACCGTGCAGAAATCTACACGCCCGAGTAAAGGTGCACACGCTCTTTCTCTCTCTCTCTCTCTCACACATGAGTAAGGGCTAAGACTTGAGCAATCTTGATCTTTGCCCAGAGTTTAAGTGTACCTTTACTCTTTAACCTGCCTCAGTAATGCAAGAACAAAGTTAGACTTTAATACAATACAATTTCATATATTACACAGTCCACTACAGCTTTGCGTTCTGTCAAAGTAAAACATTAAAATACTTGGTTATTAAAATAAAACCTACAGAATGCTAGAAGAAGCAAAGCTGGGACTGACTTCATTCCAGCCCGAACGGCTGATTCATTGCATCCCATCAGTGACGAGTTGTGTTATTACGAAGACTCGTGCCCCCTAGACATTCTCTGCATTTGGGATAATGTTTTCCTGACACATCAGTAAAGACATGCAGTTGTGGGTGTGCTGAATGCAAACAAGGTTATCAAGGTTTGGGTTTTTTTGCATTTTGGAGGAAAAAGCACATTTTGTCCAATCAAAGCAAAAACGGCAGAAGAACAATGAAGAACATGCACGAACACTAACCTGCTGCTGCCAAGTTGCGGAAACAGACTACAGCTCAATTTTGACACCGTTTTGTCACGAAAACGGACTTGTGAAGTAGCATCTAGGATGCCCAACAAAAATTCTAACATGTCAGACATTTTGTATTTTGTCGCCAGGTTTACCACCACCTGCGACGTGGTCCTTGATGACTCCTGACTTGAGGTTTGGACGTGAAGGATGACAGGTCAGGGTAAAGCTTGTAGTGTTTGTCAGTTTCCCAAATAAGACACAGCTGAATTAAGGCACTATGACTGCCTAATCTGACATGGTGCTAATTTGTCATTGTGAAAGACCAAAATATTACGTAGTCAGAAATACCGTAATTATGAGGCGAGCACACCTGACCAATGACGTTCTGACTTGGGACCGTATCATTAAAAATGCTGCCTCCGGTTCCTTTATGGAAGCAACCGGAAGGTATTACTACGTTGACATGATTTTGGTCAGAGAAAAACTTTTTTCCTTTTTGTTTATCTATCAATGAACTGAAGAGTTCCCAGGTGGTAATTATGACATTGTGGTGTCATTTACATGCATTCATCATTCAATATTTCTGCAAAATTAACATTTACATTTATGTCATTTGGCAGACGCCCTTATCCAGAGCGACTTACATACATCTTATTTTTATACAAGTGGGCAGTGAAGGTTAAGGGCTTTGCTCAAGGGCCCAGCAGTCGCAGCTTGGCGGTGCTGGGATTTGAACTCACGACCTTCCGATCACTAGTCCAACGTCTTAACCACTGAGATACAACAGACCCACGCATAATTGCCATCCCTGAAGATGATAGTGGAAATTGTCAGTTTTTTTATTTTCTTTCATGGCTAAATAGGAAGAAATAAGAAGCAAATCAATATATAAATAAAAAAAACCAAAACTGACCACAGCCACTTGAACGCACATCGCGCCGTAATCACCGTCTCTGAACTCATACACACAAACAATCGAAGAGAACTTGAAGGCAGCATAACTCAGGCTGGGCGGGGCAAAGGTGTTGTGGAGCGCATTTGATTGGATGCAAATTGATCGCGAACTATTACAGATGAATCATTAAAAGCGGTTCAGTTCTCCCGTAATGATAAACTGTAAATTAATATAGCTAATAAGCTTTCCCTTGTTTATCTGTCTACAGCTCTAACAGAATCGTACAAACAGCCGGAAAACACATATTTCCATGGCTACTAGAAATGAATCTTCGAGTCAACTCTTATTATTTGACTCCCTCACTGTTAATCCAATACAAACGATGATCAAATGACGGATGATTCAACAGAGAGGCTTTTATTTGCCTATGAGCTGTAGTTAATAGCAGGTGCCCTCACTGACACCGGGGAGGTAATAAGTCAGGTGTAGCCTATTATTACCCTCCAAAATATAACACCGAAGCTCTTAAAATGTCTGTTATCCTGATTAATGTTGAATATTTACGACATTTAAAGCGTCTCTGGTGTTGTCTGTTCTGTCACAGCTTCCTCTCGGTCAGTGTAACAACACAAACAAACTCAAACAGGTGTTTCAAGTTGCTCGATAACTTTAAAAACCCGGATGTAACTTCATGCAATGGTAGAATAAGGTTGAAATATCATGGGAAGTTGTTGCAACGTGCAAGTTTAGGTGAAACTCCGTTTAATAATAAGCTCTTTCGGGTTTAATCTGGTTCCCGTGACCGGCCGGCTCGCGCTCGAGCGATGTTCTACGAATAAATTCACCTGCCGCGGTTCTGTTTTTGTTTTTGTTTTTGTTTTAGAACAGTCTTTATTCTTGTTGTAAGCAAAAATTATGATGGTGAAAAAAAGTTTTCAGTTAAATTCGAACTCACCTTGGCTGGGACTCCGACAGACGTCGTTTTCCTCGCGCTCCGCCATTTCTCGCGACGTCACGGGAAAGGATTACGGAGCGCGAGCGCAGAGTCGGTCATCAGAGCCCCGCGCGCGCCTAGCGGACAGGTATAAAAAAAATTAAATAAAAGGAGGTCAGTTTAAAGCCTGATAAATATTACATTTTAGGATGGTTATTTTTTTTTATCGTCCTAATAAAAAGCTTTTCAAAATGCCTGCAAAAAATTTATTTAAAAAATTTACTTGGCTAATTAAAAAAATGATATGAATTCATGAATTTCAAGGATACTTCCGGAAAACAATTTATTGCATTATTTCCGTGCACCGGATTTTGTCTTTTTTCTTTATATATATATATATTACTTTCTTTACACTTTTTCACCCGGATATTAGTCTCACCTGCATGCAGTTTAAACAGAGTATAAATAGTCAACTCATAAATAGTTTAATCCAATGCACAGTTTCAACTGCCAATAAATGCAGTAAATAAAATACAAGACACACAACAAAGTATGTACATTGATTTGAAAGTTCATTCTCTGCTTAAAGGATGTTTCCAAAAAAAAAAAAAAATTCTGTAAGCAGAAATGAATGAATAAACCATAGGAAGGTTGATCACTGCTGCCACCTAGTGATGCTAAGGAGTAAAAATAAAATGACAGTAACGTGAGATTTCTCAGCCAGCTGGGAAGTCAGTATAAAATGGGATGTAATAATCATTCACGTTATGGATTATTCTGTAATCCTGTTTGTACACACAGCTACTTTGGTTGTAAATCATTGTATTCAAATGTAACACTGTAAAATATTGCTGTCTATACAAATTGATTTTACAGGGCTAAGGAAAAATAGTATTAGCAGCCATCTTGATTTGGTGTCATCCAGCATAGCATCAGACTGGGTTTTAGATGACCTTTTTCATTTCCTTTTCCTTTTCTCCATTTCCTTTCAAGCAGTGCTATCGAGGATCCCCTAGATTTATACACCGTTGACTTCAGAAAAAGAGCTTTTGAACTATTTTATGGAACTGTGATTGGAGCCAAATGTGAGTGCAGGCCAGCATGTGATGATGTAGACATGGTTTGGGTCGGGGTGCGAGGCAGGAACGCACTAGGTCACTATACAATTTAGGGGCAATTTAGAGTTGTCATTTCACATACTGGCATGTTTTTAGGAGACTGGAGGAAACTGAAGAACCTGGAGGAAACCATGGACATTTGATCATGATCAAATTGGGAAATCCTGGATTTATTCCCACTCATTCTGGATCCACCATAAGTTACTGAATATTAATGAATAAAATTGTTTACAGTTGCTTTTTTGTCATGTTGGGACTTGACTTTCAACAGTCTGCATGTAAAATGCTTTCAGTCTCTTTGGACCAATCAATTTTAAGAAAGAGGATACTGCAACATGTCCTAGCCTGCAGGATTTATGCCTTGAAGTGCTTTTCTGGTGTGTATTGACAAAATCCTATTTAGGGATAAATTTACGATGGCCTTGTCTGAAAGTGAAGCACTGTGATTTGCCTGGTTTGCTTACATTTACCTTAGTCAGATTAATTAGCATAAGTGTAGTGTGTGTGTGTGTGTGTGTGTGTGTGTGTGTGTGTGTGTGTGTGTGTGTGTGTGTGTGTGTGTGTAGACCAAGGATGGGTTGGCATTTGCTGTGATTCCTCCTCAGAATTTCCAGTTATGAGCTTTGTAATACTGAGCTGCATTTATAGGTGCACAATATATAATACAGTGTCCAGAGAGGGGCGCTGCATCACAATGTTTTCCATTTTTCACAAAACTGTCCACAACTACAGGCACATAGCTACAGCCTGTACATCCAGACAAGGTCAGGGTTTTCCGTCACTAATACACCAAATTAAGATAATGAATGGTGTGGCAGTTGATGAGTTGACTGAATTCCGGCATTGCATTGAACCATCCATAAATAAAGTGACATAAACTATAGTAAGAGGGCAAACTCATGTGTGTGCGAGTTATCTATCCTGGTACAAATTTAGGAGCTTAGTGTAGAATCCTCTCCAGAACCACTGCTCTGTCTGGCAGGCAGAGCGAGTCGACTCTATGAGCCGACTCTTCTACATGAACATATAGCTTAATAGACGCCTTTACATTATGCTGAACATTCGTCAGCATCTTGGTAATCAAACGGTAGAGTGAGATCATATGAAATGTTTTAAGTGATAAATAGGCAAACATGAAATGCTTTGTCAGGGGGAATAAAAGAGTCGGCTCTCTCTGATTGATTGATCCCTGATTGAGCCGATTGATCTGACTCACTAAAAAGAACCATCATTTCCATTACTTGAGCAAAACTTTTTAAAATATCCCTACACACCAGGGCAGGATTTTATAATCGTAAAAAAAAAAAAAAAAATCATGAAATGACCTGGGCTTTGTTCATCAATGAAAGTCGGCTATCTTCTCTAAAAAACAGGCAGCTGTTGGTCTACACCTGTCAATCATTTAAATTGTCTCATGAAAGCCTTCTTTATCTTGTGATTATCAAAATAGCATCAGGATAGGTTTGGTTCATTTGCATTGCATTTGTTGAGAGCTGATTCAAAGAGTTGACTCAGTTATGAAAGCTACATCACTAAGTGCTAGTTAATATTGTATAATAATGGTATATATTGACAGATTTGGCTACTGTAGAATGACTTGTGACAAATCCAAGCTAATTTGCTAGCTTCTACCCAGCTATCATTTCTACAATTTCTACAAACGTACAAACATGAGCTCTCAAGCAACGCAAACTCAAATGCGAACCTGTCTTCTTCTGGGTAACGCTGGATAGTGTGATTATAAATCATCATTGTATACTGATGTAGAAGACAAACAGTAGGCTATAAAGTGTGTTTACATGAGCAAACTGCGAAGAAGAGCCCTGGGATGATTGTTTACAATCAAGTACAAATGTTCTTAGAATAAGGAAATCGATCTATTCGTTAAGATTATTCCTAAATCTGAGAAAGTATGAGATCAGAAAGGTAGTTTTTTGTCAGCCCACTGTCACAAAAGAGATTAATTCAGCCCAATATGCCCCACAGTGAGAGTTGTAGTAAAAGACTGTGATTGATTATAATGATGAAACCATCTGCTATAGATTCACCGGGTGCTTTAATGAAACCATTATCATCCCATGCAAATGATTTCACAATATTCTGAGCACTAGCACAGACAGAAAGATGTAGTCGTTAACAGTTACTTTAAACTTGTTTAAAACCCAGAGCTATGTATACGTGCTTTCTCAATGGCAATTTCAACCTTAAAACCTAGCACAAAAATTTTAAAAACATCAGAGCCCGGTCTTTCTAATACTCCACACCAGTGATGGCTTTTGCTGATATTAGATTTAGATAGGAGGCTACAGTCTAATATAAACCAATAGCCTGACAATGAAACTATTAGGCTATTTTTAGCTTTATTTTTTATTGACCTGTTATGGCTGCATCAGCCCAAATGATGATCAAATCTAGGAGGCTTGTCACTCTGTGTAATCACCTGACATCCCTGTCACTGACAGGAAGCCTGTATATACAGTCTGGGCTAGAAAGAAATCAGTCCCAGTATCATTTCTTCCAGCATTTGATGTATTTTAATTACAACCGTTGGAGGTGCTGCTGTGCTTTTTGGTTCCACAGAAATCCAAAGTAGTGCATTTTTTTAAAAAGACATTTATTTATCTAATCTCGATACCAGAAATGAAATCCTACACTAAAATCTTTTTATCTCTGAAAGACAGGGAGCACTTAGCACAGCTAGCCCATTTATACCAGCCGCCCTTGGTGTACGCAGTGTGCGTGGTGTTGTTTCCGTGTGAGAGAGAAAGTAATAGTGTTATGGGCTTATATAACTTAATGAAACTCCCACTAATGAGATGGTGCAGACTCAAAACACAGATTATGTTCTGTTTTTTCTACCTCGAGGAGTGTTTGTGTGTGTGTTTGCAGTTTTTGGGGGTTTTTGTTTTTTGTATCCATGCTGAGTATAGATCAATACGGGCAGCTGGGTGATAAGAGCACCGAATGAAGGTTAGCCAGGGACACAGAGAACACCAGCTAAACAATATCTCACCATTCTCTTCCATCAGCACTAATGCCTCCTGCTCTCATCACTTATAGTTGCTATGCTTCAGTGTGTGTGTGTGTGATGATGATGTACGATATAAGGTGTATTGTCTGCTAATTAGAATGAATCAATATTGGCTTTGCAATAGGCTATCGGTGTTGTAAAAAGATTTCTAATCACTGACTAAATTGTTAACTATTGTTGATTATTTGGATATAGATGTAGATCCCCGTTGAGTAAACCAGAGGTGACAGTGGTGAGGAAAATCACAATGAGATGACATAAGGATGATTATAAACCTTTACAGTATACAGGTGTAGAAATGTAAAGATAAACAGGTGGCTACTAAGTGTGAAAAGATTATGAGCAAGAGTCCTGGGATGAGCTTGCAAGAGTGTTTATGATTGCAGCAGCAATTCTCGAGTGCAAATCCACCAGTATCCAGGGGAGATTGTACACTGACGCAAGGGTGAGACCTGGGTATAAATGGTTTTTGGTTGCTCAAATCTTTAAGGTGTTCATGTGGAAGAAGAACTACTGAAGTGCAAAATGATCTCAAGCGTGACACTTCAGTGAAGGCTGCTTTGCGGCAACAAACAAACAATTATAGCTTATGTCTTGTTCATGGAATGCTGTAAGTACGTGCACGGCTTTCAGACCTAATAATGCTTTGCCATCAATTACAGAAAGAAAAAAATGCAGGTTATTTTGAGCTCCATATGGGGAATACAGTTCATGCACTGTGCACAAAAGAAATAAAAAATAATAATAAATGTAGGCTATATAATGTAACGCGCCATATTATATTATTATTTTTTAATTATAGTAATTGTTGATCACAAAATAGGCTTTCAAATTCTTACATTTTTCTCCAAAAAACTGGGGGAGAAAAAAGAATTAACACAAAGGGCAACGAGTGCATCCCTGTTACAGCGCGTGCTTCAGCAACAACAGCCACGGCAACCAATAAGAGGCGAGAGGGGTAAAGCTGACCAATCGTCATCGCACACTGCGTTAATTTGACAGCGAAGCCCCGCCCACGGACTTTAAGAGCTCGCGCGGAGCTTTAAATAGCAGGTGTTCGAGGCACCGCTTGCTTTTTTAACCCCCAGCCGCTATTCGCTCGCGACCTCTGCGCCATGTCCGCCGCCAGCCCCGAGCCATCCGCTCCGATCCCCACGTCTCCGGGCCGGGTATTCTTTCAGACGACACCCGGGGTGGGTTGCGTGGGCAACGGCTCGGTGCCTCGGGACGACCCGGTGCAGAAGAAGCAGGGCAAAGTCACGGTGAAGTACGACCGGAAAGAGCTGCGGAAGAGACTCGTGCTGGAAGAGTGGATCATCGAGCAGCTGAGCGAGCTGTACGACTGTGAGGTTAGCGCGCGCGCGCGCGCGCGCGCGAGATACATCTGCATGCGCATTTGCACAGCTGCATGCGCCTCTACACAGATGCACATCTGCATGCACCTGTCTCTAGGCGCATCAGTTGTCAGGATCTGTTATTTGACCTACATTTTGTCGGGTCATTTCTGCGGCTTCTTTATGGATCACCTCTTAACACAATCCTCACTGCTGAATTAACTCTTACACTGTGCATTACAACTAGTAATTCATGAAATCGCCTACTACAGGTCTAGGATCAGCCTTAATATCTGTCCTGATTATGGCATGCTGATTTAGTGCTTGATTTAGTTTTTAATGTGGCTGAGATTATTTTAGGAATTAGAAGCTTTGGTCATTACTTGGACTGATTAAAATTTTTTTTATTATTATTGTTGTTCGTACTTCTCCTGATGAAGTGTTTCCCAATCCCGCTCTGCTGGCATTAGTATTCTCCCTGCTCTAAGACTCCAGACTTCACTAATCAGCTCATTAATAAGCCCTGCATGAGATTAAATGGGTCTGTAAACTGTAATACCCTGTTGTTCCACTGGGGAATCAGGATAAAGCTTTTTAAAGCATCGTGATATGGTGACCTGCTAATGTAAGTGGATTTCTATTGCTAAGATCACAAATATATTTGAAATTGGGTTTAGGGTTTTTTTTTTTTTTTTTTTTACTTTCCTAGCACATGTGACCAAAGACAAAAGGATTATGGAAATGTATCATTAACATATCAGGCTTGATGCGTGGTAGTGTTCAGATTTGAAATGATTGCATAAAGAGAACTACATGAAGCAAGTCAATGCGCCATAATGTGTTTGTATGTTACTGGACAAATTTTTAGATCTACTGGTTATTGATGGTATCAATAGTTTTTCAGTCTCCGATGCCTGTATTTCATATTTGGCTTACAGATGTATTGTATGAGAAACGTTTTGATATCTGCTTATGTGTCAGACCCCTGAATGTTACATGTAGCCTATTCTCTAGGTCAGCCAGAACACAGGTTCCCAAACCTGGTCCTGGAAGACTGTTTTCGAGGACCAGGGTTGGGACCCTGTGCTCTAGGTGATGACCTTCTGATGTTCTATGCTTGTGTTTCAGTGCTTGGACTCCTAAACGTTAAACATGAACCTTTTAATCATATTTCCATTTCTATTCTTCGACCCCTAGTTTTGGAAATGGCTTATAACCAGTTATTCCACTTGACAGTCGAGCTATATTTTCCAATCTCCTATTTCCAACGCAAGTACTATTAATAACCATGTAAGATTTAGACAGAAATCAATATCATGAAGTCGATCAATATCGTATATTTTACCATTCCTGACCGTCTTGCCAAGTGTAACTAAAACAGAGCTGTGGAAAATCTCCAAATCAGTTCATCCGGTGTCTAATATGATATATTGTCGCCTGGTTAATTTTTTGAAGAACGAAAACAATAATTTTTGTCCCCCTAAGGTCCCTTGTCTACTCCTAAGAGAACTGTCCCCACTTTGCTCTCTGTAGCACCACTGCTGTGCGTTTTCCACCACAGATTTAGAGCTGACTGCTTCTAGTTATAAACAAATGAACAAATCAAAAGGCATATTTTTCTCTCTACATCTGCTATTCCTACTGCTTTTAATACAAAGTGCTGTTTGTGAGAGACATGGGTCACTAATTAGACTCTAGTGCGTTGCTATATTCTGCTACTGTCTTATTGTCCCTAACTGGTAACATTTATAAAAAAATAATAATAATAATAAATAAATAAAAAAACCCTGAATTGTCTTTCCCAAACCGGCTTTATCACCATGGACTAATCAGTTCACTAATAAACCCTCGATGAGATTAACCGAGTGTGATGGAGCCAGAAAATATGTAGTTCAGGAGAATAACCGAGTTGAATTGGGTCGTTTTTGACTTGACGTGTCCGGGCTATTATTAGTTTGTATCTTGCTCTGAAGAAGTTAGAAAACATGTTTTTCCCTGCGTTTCCTGCATTAAACAGTCATTTGCTTTGTTTTTCCCTCTTCTCATCAGGTCATTAACTTTACAGAAAATTAATATACATGGCAGCAACGCTACTGTGTATCTACAGTGATTTGGGAATTGGCAATGAAGCTTTGTTTCAACAAAATCACATCCAAGCTGAACCAGATGCTGATTTATTTCCGTGTTTTTCATAAACAAACAAGCAATTCAATTGCGCACATTCTCAATGCACTGTTCTACCATGATCAAAACTGTGATCGGTAAACAAAGTACATCATTAGTAGATTTGCTTAATGTTTGCTTATAATCCGTTGGGATGTTTGGATGACGAATCGATGTCTTTGAACGTGGTTTCCAACCAACTTCCGTTTCACCTGATTATACTTGGTCCATGTGTATGAGGTAAATCAGCACTGCCAATGTTGCAGTTACATTTTAGGCAGTTTTGTCACTCATTAATTCCTGGTGTTATAGTATGGCAGATCTTGCATATAATTCTTTATCCACTTGCAATATTGGATGCTCAAGTACTTTTCCATAGCTCATGAAGGCGTGTGTCCGTGTTTGCTCAGGTGCTGTGGAGATCACTTGAGAGATACAGCAGGATGTTACGTTCCCAAAGGAGGTTAAGGTCTAGCATGAGAGTGCGAACAATAACAAAGATGGATTGAATGGATGTTGATGTTAGTGGTAATGGTGGATGGTTGGAAGTATGGCTAACACACACGCACAAAAGAACCACACAGGACTAGCACGTACAGAAAAAAAAAAAGCCTAAATAAGGAATATTCACAAAGCTAGTCTTGCCAAGAAGAGAAAATGTGAAGAGTAAAAAAAAAAAAAAAACAGAACAAAAACAAGTCTCTGTTTTAAGCAAGTCTAGACATTTAATAGTGTCTAAGTGATGGTGTGTAGGTGTTCACAGTTCTCCGTGCAAGGGAGCTAGCATAAAGAAAGCAAAACTGTTGGAGAGGGCAAGGAGTTGGTACCAACATAGAAACAGCTTAACAGTGGCAAACACTTGCGCGCGCACACACACACTAGCAAGTAAACAGGAAGTGAGCCAATTGGTTAATATGAGGACTCCATTTGTTGTGCTGCTTTTACAGCCAAAACTCCACCCCTTTGGTTAGGGCTCAGTGTTCCCATTGGTCAGATCAGTTCCAATACGTAATGATGATAAATCCACCGGTCTAGCCAGAGCGGGAAGCACAAACAAACAGATGGTTGGGGGGGGAATTACACGGAAGCAAGCATACGGAGTCATCATGTCGGACACAGCTGAGATGAAAGGCAACAGTAAACCGAGAGAAACCTGGAGAGCGTCTGTCTGTGTGCATTTGTAAATGACCTCTATAAATACATCTGGTTACTTTCAGCGCGATCGTTCCGCTCACGACTGCTGAAAAGGTTGTGGGTGGTAGTGCAAACGTTAAGTGGCTTGTATTAAAACCATACCTCCAAACGGAAACATTTTTATGTTTAATATTTGTCATGCATTTAGTGATTCTGGTGCTGAAGTTGTCAGTTGGCGCTGGGTAATGTTCTTCCCATGAGAAGTTAGCCCTGATATGTTCCCCAGGGGATTGTTGGTCATGAATTTGAATCATGTTCATTACTGGACATAAGTAATAAAGATTGTGTCAGAGTTGTGTGTGTGTGTGTGTGTGTGTGTATATATAGGATCAAAAACCCGCAAGGATGTCATGGTCGGACACACCCTAGTCTGTACCACAGCTGTTAAATGTTTTTTTTTTGGACCGAGTCATGGTTATTGAGCTGAAAGCTTGGAGAGAATCTTTTGGCCTTACAACTTAATTTTTGAGGGATTCCTTTAATACAAGTCCTAGTTCTACAGCTGTTATTTGTCAAGATCTGCATTGTCCAGTTTAGGTCAGACTGTAGCCTCAGACATGAGTGGAATCCAATATGGTCTCCTGCTGTCGTAGCCAATCTGCCTCAAGAGTTTGATGTGTTTTGCATTCGAGATACTTTTCTCCTCACTATGGTTGTAGAGTGTGGTTATTTGAGATTCTGTAGCCTTCCTGTTAGCTTGAACCTGTCTGGCCATTCTCCTTTAACCTTTCTCATTGACGAGGCCAGTTTCTGAAATACTCAAACCAGCGTGTCGGGCATAAACAACCAGGTCACTGTCAAAATCGCTCGAATCACGTTACTTAATACAAATTCTGACGTTTCATGCGAACTTTTTAATTGAAGCTCGTGACCTGTATGTTCTTGATTTATTGTACTAATTGGCTGCATGAACGAGCATTAGTACTGGTGTTCCTATTAAAGTGGCCTGTGAATGTATTTGATTGTGGGAGCAGTTGTGATGGATTCTCAGACTGGCGAGTAGTGTAGAGTCAGCAAAGCGTTCTCTTAGGTATCAGGGTCATGACCTCTGTCTACCTCTGGGAAAGCAGATCATTGACCTCTGACCCCTGTAAGGAAGACTGACCGATGGAATGTAAACGAGAGAGAAGATAGTAGGGAAGATGCTCACACTGCATACAAACAGTATTCCAGTAAGGAGGAATTGTAATGTTTGTAAGGTTTCTGTCCAAAATTTGTACGTGCGCTTGTATGGTTGAGCTTGATTTGTGTTGAATGAATTTATTTCTGGGTTTCTGGGTCAAAAGCTGAGGTAAAATTCTCACAGGATAAGCTTCTTGTGTAAGCTAAAAGCCAAAGCTGTGAGAAATTTGCATCAAACTTTGAGGCAGATTTTTCAAAGCATCAGCGTTTCGCTTTAGGGATTACGTGAATAGCTGATGCTGCACAAAATGGCCCCATACATAAGTTTGTTTCCCTGTTTAGCCACAAAGCGATGTTAGCAAAGCTAGCTTCTTATATGACCAGCTATATTGTCCAGTTGATGGATGAAAGATATCATTTTAGTTTGGTTTTGTGTCATTGGCGAGCATTTTAGCAAAGATTTTTTTTGTTCTCTAGTTTTGCTAAATACGCCATTGGACAGACCACTTCAGATCGTAAATCAATTGATAAATTTATTGAATCAATGGAAGACATGCGATAGCTAAAATGACGCGCAGCATTTTCGGATCACTGGTCTGTTTTTGGCCATACGGTTTACAGACATAATGTCTGATCTGGTGAAAAGCTTTTTTTTTTTATTTTTATTTTTTTTATGTCAAAACTATCAAAATGGCTCGGAATATACTATGCTAAAAAAAAAAACTCCTCCCTGAAGTACAGTAAATTTATATTGTAATATTTGTAATGTGCTTGGCACCTTAATGTAAAAATCTGGTTAGCATCATGGATGGACGTTGTTAGCGTAGCTGCAATGTCGTTTAGTAGGATGAAAAGAAAATCTGCAATCTCCAACACGGGGGACGACAGTCAGGTTTCACGGGTCCTAAAAACAAAGGTGCACGTGCTATACGATACAGCCGTGCTGAATTACGGCACAGAGACTCTGCTCGGCTAGTTGATGACCAGCACGATGGCGGAGTTAGCATAAAAATAGACAGGCTCGAGGATGAAAGTGCTGCCTGTTCACAGACCTAGAAGGTAAATGTTTCGAGTTTTTTTTCTCGGCTATTTTGAGTGGTCTCTTGGGCCTTAAAAGCAAACTATACTAGATTATGCATGGACTATATTTGGTTATGAAAGGACATGTTTTAGGAGAATGTAAAGGTTGAGTGGAATGAGTGTGTGTCCTAGAGGAGTGTATGAGCGTCTATGAGGCTGTAAGTCCCGTCATTGAGAAGGTCACTGTATTGAAGTGGCGGCAGCAGCTGATGCGGTTATGCACGTTGATCTTTCACGTACGTGCACTCCCTTTGCCAGTGGGCTTTCAGTAGCGTGGGTTGGTCTGTACACACACACACACACACACACACAAACAGATTCATGCTCCCCTGTTACTGAGGATCGATTGGTCTTCGGAGTTTGAGCCTGGAGGCTCTGTCTGTCTGTCTGTCTGTCTGAAGTCATGAGGGATTACATTTCATGGTGCGTATAGAAAGGTTGTACTAAGGTTCTTCCTTTGTGTCACTTATTTCACACATGCAGTGTGTTTGGACAAAAATGTGTGTAATGGATAATGGGCTTTAAACATGTACAAGTTCTGATCCAAACGGGTGGTGCAAGTATGTTCTGTTTTTCTGAAGATTATTAAAAGAAAGTTCAAAAATAAAGTTATGCATCAGGAGTAGGGTTTTGTGAGAGGCAACAAAAATTCCCTCAAGAGGGAGGTTTTTACTTTCATGCACTCAAACAAGTAAGTAAATGAAGCCCATGTTCATTAGCATGAACAAGCCGAGCTGCACGATGGCTTTACAGCGTCCGTTCTGTAATCCTTAGGAACCTTCTCCTATAGGGTATAAATCGAAGTACGAGTACAGATATTTTGAGCAGTAAATGGATACAGACCATGACCTTGTCCTCTAGTATTTGGATTATGCGAAGGTGAAAAGGTCAACTAGAAAATGAGAGCATTTATGATGTACCAACCGTCTTTCTGTAACAGTCAGTATCTTTCGTGTGTGTGTGTAGTGATGTAGAGGTTGCTGTCGGCTCTTTGTCTAGCTGGTTTCGTTACTCCTCCTAAGCTCTCTCAGTAGGATTACAGCCTGCTTGGTATTCCTTGGTAAACCTTCAATAAACTGACCCGTATGCTCGCTTTGTGCCTGCAGGCGAAACGCAGCTCGCCTGCACAATGAGGCGGCACAAAGAAATCAGGTAAATTCAGTCGAGTCGCCTGTGCAGTGTTCTAGCAATTGAAAAATCTGACAGTTATTGTTCAACATCACAGTATTTTGCAATTTTTAGCACAACACCGCCAGAAGCGAAGCATCCTGAGGATCTAGCTGGTTAAATTATCATATATATTTTTCGTCTCTGCTACAGATAGCGCTGCGTCTTAAATTTCAGGCTTGTTTGCTGATGTATAGACTGTTGCAGAGAGCAGGACTTTTAGTTCTTTAACAAATTGCTTTTACATGGCTAATCCTTCTTCGTCAGCTTATCTTGATGGATGTGCCTCGAACTTTGATTGATTTAAGGGGGTGTAGCGTCACAGCAGGTCCTCGATTGGATCCGGAGATCTGTTCAGTGTCCGTATGGAGTTTCACATGTTTCCATGCGGGATTCCTCAGGGTTCTCCGGTTTCCTCTGAACTCTCAGAAACATGGTTGTTGGTGAATTGGTGACTAATTTGGTATAATTTTTCCATGGGTATATGAGGACGTTCACACATTACAGTCACATGACGAGCTCCATTTCGTTCCGCATCTAACTAGAAATCCAAAAAAGCAAAGTGTCATTCTTTAATGACTGCACATCCCCACATACATTTCTAGTCTCATGAATGTAAATAGTCCTCGTGTTGATGCATTGTATGATTAATTTCTGACACCGCCAAGGTCGTCCCTCAGGTGGATGACTGATTGGGAGCTTGTTTTGATTGGTATATCAGTTCTGCAGGTTTGCTGCATCAGTAAGGAGTGGTGCCATAAATTTCACAATCAATGTTTAAACAGAGCATTTATTACACTCATTGATTTATTAATAGCGGAGAGATGTTGGATGTGTTTGTTTGTTTGTTTTTTTGTTTGTTTGTTTTGGCATTATCAGGACCACAATGCAAAGCGTGTGAGAGTGAAAGGTGTCCTGCTTGTGTGTGTCTGTGTGTGTGTCCTTTTAAAAGGCACACATGTGACACTCATCAGAGAGTGCAGTGATAACGGTGATGGGAATGTAGCTTTGTTACTATAGAAACAATATAATAAGCACATTAATATAAACCAGTGAACAATCAAGAATTGTGTAGATGTTAAAAAAAAAAAAAAAAAAAAAAAAAAAATTTTACATTAAAGGAATACTCCAGAAATTATTCTTTTTGCATGTAGAAAAGACCGGAACATTTTTACGTCAAACTTGGTTGCAATGGAAGTCTATGGGCAGCATTTCTCTCAAATGATTCAAATGCATGCATAATGCCTTTTCACAACTACAATGATTAGAAACTCACAATAAAGGGTGAAGTCTTACAAAAGTGGGTTGTTGTTTTTTTTTTTTTTGTACAAAATTCCAACACTGAAGCAATACGGTAAAAAGGTATTCTAGCTACTTTAAAATAACTAGCATGCAATTACGTTAGTAAAACAACCATGTGTTCTTGTCCCAGTTCAAAAGAATAATTGTATAGAATCGGAGCTAAATTTACAAATTCCTTTGACTGAAGAAGTCGTGAACATGTTACAAAAATACATATTTTGCATAAATGTTATCCGATGCCCCAACATCTGCCCTTAGACTTGTATAATTTTTGAATTGAGTATAAAGTAGTTGTCATTCTTTTCCTAGTACAGGGAAACATGCTTCCGTTATTAATTGTGGTAATCACATAAGCTCTATAGATGTGGAGACTAAGATACACACACACACACACACACACACACCCATACATCCACACACAGAGACACAGACACAGACGCACACTCTTCTGGTCATTTTTCAAAGCTGTGCATTTCAGTCTTTGCCACCCACTCATTCTCTCCCTCTCCACACACACACACACACACACTCACACTCACACCAACCATGCTCATCCCTTATCAACTGTACCCTAACCATTCACTAATGCAGCCACTAATTACTCCAACCCACTTCATCTCCCCCTGCCTCTGTTTTTCTCTTCTGTATCTCTGTTTGCAGCAGGATTTGTTTTATTAAACCTCTTCCTACATCAAACCGGAGGTCTTTTTTTTTTTTTTTTTTTGAGGTATAAGTAAGATATAACTTTTTTTTGTAATAATGCATCATGGCAGCTCTCCTGAGGCTCTTTTGGCTCAGCTAAAACAATTTTCAAGAGTTCCATCTCAGTAAATCCAATTTATCACACACGTGGCTGTATCGTGTATCTACTGTTGAAATGGTGTTTCTTTAAAAGATGTTTGTCTTTGTCTGTCTGAAATCCATTTAGGACACTTTTGTTTTACAGCATTGTCCATGTCTTGTTTTTTTCTTTTTTTTTTTTTTTTTCCTCCCGCACTTCTGATGGAAAGAAACTGATGTTGATTATTGTGTAGAGGTACTCTGTGTATAGACAGAGGTGAAGACGGAGATGAAATTGGACAGGCAAGGCAAGATTCAGCTGCATACCCAGCTGGCATCTATCCATAGGGTGTACACACGCATGTAGCCTGTAATTCCAGTGACTCAGACTAGCAAGTGCAACTGCATTCTAGGGGAATTTAACCAGTTATATACAAATGTTGCTTTAATTTATTCAGTGACTGGAAATTAAATCTTTTAGATGTATTTTAGAAAATTATCCAATTGGTTGAATTTACCAACTTTTGGTTCTTCTCAACAGTGGCATGGTGGTGCAGTGGTCAGTATTGTCACCTGACCGCAAGAAGGTCCTGGGTTCGGCCCTGCCGTCTGACTGGGGACGTTCTGTGTGCAGTTTGAATGTTCTCCTCCTGCCTGTGTGGGTCTCTCCTGGGTGCCCTGGTTTCCTCTCACAGCCCAAAGATTAGTCTAGTCTAAATTATTTATTGTTGTTGGCGAGGTGTTTATGGTTGCAGATGTTGTTTATTGTTGGTGAGGTGTTTATGGTTGCAGATGTTTATTGTTGGCGAGGTGTTTATGGTTGCAGATGTTGTTTATTGTTGGTGAGGTGTTTATGGGTGTTGGTGGGGTGTTTATGGTTGTAGGTATGCTTGGTTGTTGGTGATCTAGATTAGTGAAGTGTTTTGCTGTTGCAGTTTGTATTCTGATGATTGATTGTTGTGGTAATTTAGGAGTATTTACTGTTTTGTTTTTTTTATTATTTTCTTTTTGTGGGATACAATGCTTTTCTCTTCCCATCTCCCGGAATATCCCATGCCCCTCAGTATCGCAGCCACTTGTCAACCTTCCATTCCAGACAGATTGCTAAATGGAAACCAGGCCCCTTTCCCCCACACCTCACCTCAGATGTATATTTATAGCCTTCATCTCACCATGAGACTGTGTGGATGTGCGTGTTTTTTCTCCGTCATTGCTATGGCGATTAATGAGGTATTGGATTAATCTCAGCCTCGTGTGACCTGGATGCCTCCATAGAGTTAGTGTGTTTTTAAAAGTGTTCCAGAGGCTTCATGATGGCACACCTCGGCAGATTCTCACCATACTGCAACATACTGACTGTCATCACCTCCAGACGAGGGGCACACAATGAATGCCTAACAGTACACATGCAGCTCTCTGTGTCAATGTTGGTGGTTGATTCCATGATTTTGGTGCCATTTAGTCTTTTTGGGTTTTTTTTTTACTCATTTAACCTGGAATAGATGAGTCAAGGAAAAAATGTTAAAAAAAACCAAAAAAAAAACGGGATCTTAAATTGGAAATTTGAGGGGAAATGTGCTCCTATGTCTATTTTTCAGGAAGAGGAGATGCCTGAGGTCGAGATTGACATCGATGATCTTCTGGAGGTGAACAGTGAAGATGAGAGAGCTGTAAAATTACAGGCAAGTGCTTCTATTCACACAAGAGAAATGCCATTGGATCTATTTGAGCAGTAAATTCTAATGCATGTCATTTCTATGAGCAGTTTGTAAAAATACACCCAAATGGTCCTGTTTATTGAAGCAAAGATGCTGAGATCTTTCTGTTTCACTCACCAGGAATCCCTCACAGACTGCTATAAGCCTACTGATGTAAGTCTATCCATAATTTGCATTCTTATGGTCTCTTTGGGCCATGCTCTCTTGAAAGAAAGGGTACTTTTGTTGCTTAATTATTTTAGCATTCTCTATTCGTTCCACTCAGAACCTTTCGTGAACCCTTTTTTTCCCAGAAAAACAAACTCAGGAACATTTTGAGATCCATTTATTTTCAAAAAGTGTTTAAATATCTGCGTTAAGCCAGAGTTTACGTTGTTTACTGCACAATTGAATTCTCGAATCTGATTGGTCAGAAGGTTTCGATTAATTCACGATGCCGGCTGATGTGAGAATGACATCAGGACGGAGGATTTTTGCACTTTCACATTTCTTACCAACACACACTAGCACTTCCTGAAGCATTTAAAGGAAAGTGATCAACTTCAGAGTGGTGATGGCAATCCTTGTACCTTCCGCATACCATCCTATTGTTATTGCATTATTTTCCTATAACCACATGTCCCATTGTGTTTTATTCCTTATGTGTAGTACAGTATCTCATGGCGTGGCCTTCTGCCCCAATACACATATTCTGGAACAATCTGATTGAGCCTACTGACCGGAAAACCCACATTTGTCTAATGGATTCATCTAAACACATTATGCACTGAATCACTGACCTCCATATATAGAGTCGGCCAAAATAATGTATACACACTTCAGGAAAAGAAAAATTTGTATAAATAGTTTAATACTAAATTTATTCAGACGTCACGTGATTAATACAAGTTATCTTCGGCCTCTACAATTACAAGAGGTGCTCAGTGGTGGCCATTAACGTCCAGACATTTGTGTAGAAGTGTTCCTGAAGTATATTTATTTATTTATTTGTTTAGGCAAACTCTGTAGATGGATGGATGGATGCATGCTACTATACTGTACAGTAACTGCAACCTAGGACTGTAGTGTTCCATTTTTGGAAGTGCGTGTACATCATGGGCACCAAGCCACGCTTCTGAATATGTACACCTGTTCTGTGCCACCATCCTAGTTGTTTTTTGTTTGTTTGTTTGTTTGTTTTTTCCCATACCTAATCTTTATCCACAGATTCTGCAGCATATGTGTGATTATCAAGCCATAATTTCGGCACGTTTCCAGGAACTGGAAACTTGTTTACTTGAAACAAGTGTGAGACATGTATCTTTGTGTAATGCTTTTAGGAATTATTTAACTGTTTTAGTAAATTGAGCACCTTGAAGGTGTATAAGGCAAGCTGTAATAGATGCGACTACTATTTTGAGCTTGCGTGGAAACATGAATGTGTGAATGCAGCAGGGCTTTATGGAAAACAGTGTTGGCAGAAGCATACTTTGCAGGTTCCCGAGACAGTGTTTGCGCTCTCCTGACAGCGCCACAGCCCTCCGAGCCTGGGAATCTAGAGAGCAACTATCAACATTACAGAAATCGGTTTCACTGACCCACAGCTCTAGGACACACACACACACACACACACACACACACACACACACACACACACACACACACACACACACACTCTCTGCAGCAAAGGACAACAAGGTGATGAGATAAAGTAACTAATCATTGCTTGAGGACAAACCCTATTGAATTAGTTCATTCTGTGCAATTCCTATTCTGATGAACTGATGACCTCGTGCGCCTCAGTCGCTCTCTTACACAATCTCTCCATCTCTATTGTAGGCTTTCGTACAGGAGCTCCTTGGAAGGATAAGGGGAATGAGGAAACTTGGAGCGCCGCAGAAGAAAAGCCTTTAAGTGCTCATGAAATGGCAACGACAATCCAGCTACAATGACTGCAAGTCTCAAAATCAATCATCCAGCCCACGCTCGCTTCGCCCTAACCAGCTCCTTATAGTCTGGACTACAAATCCCAGACAGGACTCGAGTATTTGCGTCCAAAATTGATAGATCGTAGCATTCACATAGCACAGCCTACCACCACCTCAAAGGGTTTTAAAAGCCTATGATGTTATTTACATGACCATTCTTTTTTTTCTTTTTTTAATTTATTTATTTATTTTTTTTTTTTTCATGGTACAGTCTAATTTCATACTTTGTCATATCTGTGATCTTCTTGAAAGACATTGCGGTCTTTTTCTTTTTCTTTTTTTTTAAAAAGATGAATTGTATGTCTATGCTTTTTAAAGGTCAAGGGTTTGGATTCATTATTCTTGAGCTGTTTAGATTGAGCATTTTGTTTCTTCTTCCTGGCATCTTACAATCTAACCAGCATATCAGGTTTTTTGCTGTTGTGGGTTTTTTTTTTTTTTTTTTTTTTTTTTTGTAATGTATACATTGTTATACAATTTGCGGTCTTGTAGCTAAAGAAACATGACTGAAACAGTATGTAAAGGGACATTTGTAGGTCAGTTTGGGTGTAAAAAGCAAAAAAAACAAACAAGATAAGGCCTGTTTTATGGCTAATGCATAGCTACTGTTTAGCGAGTGCTATAGAGCCGTTTCAGCTAGCTTCATTTGGATATTTTTTAGCATTGTACTGTATATAGATTCATTTTAGTCTACACTCATTTTATTTCCCCTCCAGCTTTGTATGTAGGTTGCCAAAGAAATGTTGCAAAATGGTGGACTTGGTATAAAGAGCTGTGACTCCAAGTGAGCTTGTGTAACGTAATGCTCACCTCACAAAACGTCACGCTCCTGCTGAGACTATATACAAATTGTATCCAGTAACTCAGAAAGAAACGATGGGGCTGTTGCTGGTCCCTTTTTAATTCTTCAAAAGCAGCGTTGGGATCGTGTGGGCTTCATGCAGTCAGAGAAAGAGATTTTTCTACTTGATCTCGAGTCACGCTCTGGTTCATTTTCTCATCTTTGGATGAGGGAGATGTCAACTGTCCTGATTTCAGCATTTCCTGTCTCCTTAAGGTCACTTGTTAGGTGTTTATTGGTGGACGATACGGGGAACATCTCGGTGGATTGGATGGGTTCCTTTCTGTGAGCCTGTTTAATTATAAGGTGAAAATTTAAAGGTCTCGTGTGTGTGCGCGTGTGTGTGTGTGTGTGTGTGTATGTTTAGATACTTGACAACTCTTCAGGGTTTTTCAGGGCTTTGGCTTAGCTTATTATTCTTTTAATAAATTCTGTACACATTAGAAGAAACAAATCTTTACTTTTGCATGTGTTTCAGTGGCATGAAGGGAAATTTTTAGTCTGACACTTTATGTATGATATTTGTTTGTTTTTTTATATATATACTTTATTGATATTACTGTTTGACACTCCTAGATTTTTAACTGTATCTGAGTTATGACTTTTTTTTTTTTTTCTTTTTTTTTTTAAATATGTAGCGTGTGTGTTCTTTTGCATTGTTTTAATTATAATAAAGTGAAAAAGACATGCTGTTGGTTTGGATTCAAGCCCACAGACTGTCATGATTCTGTTATGTTACGCCTGGTTTATTTGTTGTGTAAAATGCCATTGAACCTTTTTAGGAGGGTTTTCTTTTCTTTTCTTTTCTTTTCTTTTTTCTTTTTCTTTCTACTCAAGCACCAGCACAAATTTTATAAAGAGTCATACAGTAAGTAGACCAGGCTTCTTCTCAGACTGGAGCAGAAAACGTTTCGCATGAGAGCTGAAGTTGCAGCTTATGAGGCGAATTTAACAATAAAATGGAGGTTCGAATGTTTAGTTAGAAGTTTGCATGGGGACCGGGATCCTGCACGAAAGAGTTCATGTGGGCAGACGCGAACGATTTGACGCTTGCGGAACAAAGCTGGCCGTTCGTGAACTATATTTGTTACTGGAAGGACACTGAGAGCATCTTGACCTCCGTCAAAGACACCAATCGACTCCGTGATATACAAGTCTTCAACCACAGCCACTTTACACGTCTGGATATATTTCCAATGGCGTTATCATATTTTTCCAGTGGCTATGTTTTGTTACTATTGAACTTTACTGCCGTCTGCTAGGTTCTTATATGGCACTGTTGAGTGCAGGCTTCCACAGGACATATCTCAAACGTTAGCGAAGTCAAAACAAAATTTGCGTACTGAATTGCATACGCACATACTGTGTACGAATAGTATTATATAGGCTACTAGTAACTTGTTCGTGTTACTGACACATTACTATTTTTTCTGCTGCCTAACATTAGCATAACTGCTAGTGCTAAAGTGGCTCTTTTAGCTGTTGCTACCTAACACTACTGAGCTTATTGTGGAACCACATGACCCCATAAAAAGCTATTTGAGTTGACAGGAAACTAGAGCTGTGTATGTGCAGCAACCCTCAAGTTCTCTATCTAGTGTAATGCAAAATGTGAAGCAGACTGAGACCACTTTGTTTTCATGATGCACAAATCAAGTGGACCACAAAGTGAACCATAAATGAACCAAACTCGGACCACATCTGACGGTGGCTCACTTTACAGGGTTCTGAGGTCATTTGTTGCGCTCATATATGCACAAAAGATGCTGACTCATGGATCAGACACCATGTGGAACACTGAAATGGACCAAGTGTTAGAACGGCCTCCTCATTTCCTTTTCTTGCGTCCCTGCTCTCAGGACACTTTTTTTTCCCCCTTTAAGCAAGTGTAATACTAGCAATGTAGTATTATTTTTTTATTTAATACTATTTTTTTCCAGCAAATTAGTGTAAAAAGATGTTTTAATGCAATTTGAATTTATTTCCAACAGCATCCTTTTTTTTTCGAAATAGGATTTCAAACCAAAACAAAATGTTTGAATGGAAATCGAGCGCTGTCACTTTAAATAGTTTTGACCCACTTATTCCGGCGCGCGCGGAGGCGCGTTCATGAGATGAATCGCTGTGACCGCAAGGTGAATGTGAAGTGCTGAAGACGGGCACGCGCTGAGAGAGAACTCTGCGCATGCGCACGTCTAAAATGCTAAAAAAGAAGCACATCAGCAAATTTTCCACATTCCACTGAGCCGTCAAAAAAAAAAAAAAAAAAACTGCCTCTGCGTTTTAGCCTGAAAAGGAAAATGGCTCTCTCTTAAAGTAAACAAGATTTATATTTAAAAAAAATGTGTATTTATATGTTATGTATTGTATATAAATATATTACAATCTATATATATTCATTTTAAAATGTCACCATGCTGACATTTTCCTCATTTCTCTTAAGCCTCTCCCCCCACATTTACCTCTGCTGTCCTGTTTTCCATCCTCACTTGCTTTCCTTCAGTTTTCCATCCCATTCCCCATCCCCCTACTCTCACAGCCTCATATCTCTCATGCATATTTTTCAGTGGACCTACCTGTCTCTGTAAATCTGCATGCATTCACTGATAAGCTAGAAATTAATTTACGTAATACGTTACAATCTTAATCAAAATAATATGCTCTAAGCAATCATGCTCAGTCAATGACAGGGAAAAATAACAAAGATGCACTTGTAATCTTGGCTACAACAGCTTTTCCTGCTGGGATGGCGTCTCTCTTCAGGGGAAACAGATGCATTGTGGGATATTTGCAGCACACAGTGCTTCAGAGACATTGCATTTTTGCCAAGAAACTGGAAGTGAACTGAGCACATCAAACACCATTCTTTCCTTTCACGTCTGCATTAAATGGTTCATATGTTCAAACACACACACAAACATACAAACACAAATAAATACTTAGTACGTGTACATGCAAACATATAATCCTCAGAAATGTGCTCATAAATAACCAATGAGGTACCATATGTCAGAAAAATAGATCCAATAGCTAATATCCTGACAAAACAAAACCATGTGCCTATATAAACACATTTCTGCTTAAAAAACAAAACTGGACAAGGCCTTTGTGCCTATGTGTGTGTGTGAGTGTGTGTGTGTGTGCATGTGTGTGCTTCACTGTGGCCTGAGAGGGCGTAACCGACCCTATCCAATGGCAGCAATTCTAAAATCCAGTGCTGCATGTTTATTGGTGACTAATATTTAACACCCCGTCATTAACCCATTTTTGTGGTGAAGCTCAAAGGCACTCTGAGGAACAGTGCACATGCATTGCACCAACACCACCATGCAGCAGAATTTGAGTTTTATGACAGGGTTTGAGACACACACACAGGCTGTTTTACAGTTTAATTTCATCTACACAATAATACAACAACAAATCCCAGTCTTCAGTATTCACTGTAAGCCTACAAATCCTATAAATGTGTGGCAGCCTGGGAAAACCCTTCACATGCTGAAAGCTTCTCCCAAACATAGTTCTGAAAATAGACATTGCAATATGTTTTGCTTGTGTATATCTCAAGCGGAAGTAAAGATGCATATGGCAGCTCATTAGCCCGGTGATGTAAATTGGCCTGTTAGCAATCTGGTGTCATGCAGGCTGATCACAATGCAATTAATGCTCCATTTCCTGTAACACTGAACCTATTTTGACGTTGATCTCAGGTCTAATAACACCACAGCAACCGGCTTCATAACCGACGCTAGGTTTCGTTTGTTTGTTTCGAAAAACTGCTGCTTGTATCAGTTTGATGGAAGATGAGATCTGCCAAAAATGAATAATAAAACTATGAATGTAATGAATTAGTAAAAACATAGTTATTGATTTGTTTATGGTGCATTAAGATATTAATTTGTTACAATAAGTATTATTTGGTTCATTTAATAATAGTTAAGAAATGAAAGGTCAAGGTGATAACCTCAAAACGCTTTTTTTTTTTTTTTCGTTTTTCATTCTGTAACTCTGTGCTGAGACTGCAGGATTCACAAAATCACCCTTCTCTCTCAGACACACAGTTTAAATCTTTTCTAGATTTTTTTCTTACTGAGATTGTAGGGCGTGAAATTGCCCGCAGAGATGGGACATGTGATGCTAAAATGTGCACAGGCAGAAATTCTCATGCATTTTCAAACAAGATTAGGCCTACGTGCTGTACTAAATCCCCTCACGGAGGCTGTGATTTAATTAGTGTGAATAAATGGCCGACATCAAAACGACAACATTCAACTGTCAAGTTGGATATTTATTCTGAAGCGGCGCTCAGGAGACTGAAGGATGACAGGAAGATCACTATCCCTGCCAATTAATATTTCATGCGCTGCTAAATTGCATGGATTCAACTTAAAGATGCATTTTTGCCATTCTGTCTGTGGAGTCATCCGTAATTGCAATAATATGGATCATATTAAATGTTAGCTATTATTAAGTGTTAACTGTTAGTAAGCATTCATGTTTGATTGAGGTTGAGCTTTGAACATTTGAAGAGTCTGGTAACTGTTTTGATTTGATTAAATGAACTGGATGAGGTCATAGTGGATATTGACACACTCGCTCTAAATATACACTTTGACTGAATTTTAGGTGATCCAGGGTCATTTATTAATCATTCGACTAATCTTGGAATCAAAACTCAGAAAAGTGGAAAAATGCCTTCAAATTTATAGCACTAGTTGTTTTTATTTTATGACACCTCTCGATACATCAGAAATAAAACATATAGTGTAAAAACTAGAACAGATATTCAGATCAATGGTTTAAAGGTGCTATCTGTAATTTTGTTTCGTAATATTTATGTGTTTCTAAACCTGCAATAATCAGAGATACCTTATAAAATTATGTTCTCAATATTGCCATGCAATGGATCTCAATTTTAAGGTTTTTCAAATGTTTAGAAATGAGCTCAGACCAGACCAGCGCAAGGCTGATCAACTCCGCCCCTTTTTCCTTAAAACAAAAATATAGTTTCAACAGAGGGTGTGACGTCTCGGAAAGTGAAACTGTTGTCAATAATTGTCAATACTTTGTTTGTGATTGCAATTTAACCTTGTGGGCTGCAGAGGGTGCCAAAATTACATACTGTTCCTTTAATGCAAAATGATAATGATTATTATTAATAGTAATAAATTACACAAATTAACAGCTTGAGCTAAAAGCTTTAAAATGTAATAGCTGAGTGGGTTAACGTATTAAAACAGGTGTGTTGGATCAATCATGTGTGCATATAAAATGAAATTATCCGAGATAGATGTGAATACTGCAAATTGTTTATTTTTCACTGGGCAGTTGAAAATCTTTAATTGCATGCATTTTATGGAAGTCAAGAGCTGCCAAAATGATTTTTTAAAAATCAACAAAAACAAATAAATAGAAAATAATTGATTAATAAACAGCTTTATTTCTTTATTTTTTTTATAATCGATTACTTTGTATTTATCTTTACTTATGAAATTCACAAAATAAAGCAAGAAACATCTTTTTACAAAGCATAAACATAACGTGAATGAAAACAAGAAAACCTTTGAGATTCTACAGCACTGTGAATACTGCGATTTCATTATTCTCGACTGGGCAGTTGCTCACTGCACTGCATCATCCGTTCAGAAATCTGCTTTCCGTCTCAAACCTATAAACAGCAGAGTCAAAAAAGAGAAATGGCAAGAATGTTCCTCTCGTTTTGCTTATTCTGTTTTTCAGCCTCTACCTGCATGAGTGAGAGGCCAGACTGTCAAAACAAGAACTCGAGCACATGCAGACAGCTACTTTCCCTCAGGGCTTTAACTGAACAGACTGCATGTCATTTTCACACCAACATGATATCTGTTATAACATATAAAAGCTGTTGGTCAGGCGTAACTACTGTTAATACTCTTATGCTCTCAGGATGTCAAGGTTACTGTGTTTTGGACATACTGTAAAATATTATATTCATATTTTATGTACATTTATAATTCTGTCTAAAGAAATAATGGATGGAAATAGATAAACACAAGATAGGTAAGCAGTAAAAGAAACAGAGAAGAGAAACACGCAGGCAAGAGAAAGTAAAGGCAGGAAAGATGAATAAATTACAGGTAGTATTATTTTTAAATCCAAATGAAATCTCTTTTGGAGACTTAGCAAACATGTGGAAAAGGTTCTCTGGTCTTATAATGTCTTATATACATTTTGGCCTTGGAACACAGCATTGGGTTTGTAAAAAAACAACAACAACAACAACAACAATACCTCTTAACCCTTAGAATAACAGTGAAGCATGGTTATGGTAGCATCTTGTTGTTTGGATATTTTCATTCAACTGGTCAGGGTCGAGGGCAAGACAGATGCAGCCCAGTACTGGAAGAAATATAGAGATCGAGATACAGAAATTTAGAAATGAGAGACAGGACATAAGTGAGTGAAATAAGAGAAATGCAAAAACTGAAATAAAAGAATGACAAATTGAAAAGCAAGAGAAAAGGCAGACATAAAACAATTATATAAAACCTAAGGGGAAAGAAAGAAATACGAGAGAACGGAAGAAAAAATGAGACCGATATATTATACGTTATTCATGTATTATTTGTCTGGATAAATTACGAACGTTTTAATTTTTTCCAAACATTGCGAAATGTCAACATTGTTATAGACCAACCTTCGAATAAATACTAATATTTTGATAACTGAACTGATACTATGATGATACTTGACAGGACAGTTATGGCTACTTCCTTGTCCTGATTGGTTGGATGTTGGTGGTCCATATAATTACTTTTTTCTCCAGATTGCAGATAAAGAATTCTCTTCTGAGTAGATTTTTAACATCATCTTAACGGCTGCTTAAAGGTGAAAAGAACAACACCAAATAACATAAAAAGTGGTGTGATTTAAAAATCACTGACCCCACCTTTAATATGATGCATTAATGTGCCGTGTGGGTCGGTGTTTTGATAGAATCCTCAGAGTAATTGTACAGAAAAACACTAATTTAATCCTTGCTCTTGTGTTATCCGGCTACCAAACTGTTTACATCGTAAACACAACAAGCCCACAGCAGATCAACCTCATTTCCAAAAAGGAGAGCAGTAATGAGAAGGACTATTATTAGGATTATGACTTATAGCAGGAAATGGACTCAGTGGTCATTTCTCATGAATCAAATATGAGTCAATTATGATGTTGCTTGAAAAAGAAAAAAAAGTCAGTCTCAGATTTGATATCAGTGTGTTACATTACCAGATTCTATATATTGCATAAGTATCTACATAGCATCATTATATGTTTATTGATATTTTTGGCTGCATGTTTTTTGTGAAGCCATGGTGTCTAAATGTGAAATATATAGTACATCATTCACATTTCAGATATTGATATTTATAAGGTAAATACAAGAGGGTGGCTAAACTTACGGTAATACAAAGTTTGGTTTCTTTACTTTAAAAAAAGAAAAACAGGTGTTATAGCAGCAACAAAACAAAATATGCATGAAAGGGAAACTCCATGACTAGGGTCCAGGGATTGAATTCTTTTTCACATTTCTTTACACATTTATGTGATTTTACACATGATTTGTGATTTTTAACGTGATTATTTTTCCTCGTTGGGCGGCACGGTGGTGCAGTGGTTAGCACTGTCGCCTCACAGCAAGAAGGCCCTGGGTTCGATCCCCGGGTCACCCAGGGTGCCTTCCTGTGTGGAGTTTGCATGTTCTCCACGTGCATGTGTGGGTTTCCTCCGGGTGCTCCGGTTTCCTCCCACAGTCCAAAGACAT
>JAQQZR010000015.1:18522818-18534988 GCA_030068235.1 Notoglanidium macrostoma | reverse complement strand
GTTTCGGTATCCATGTGCCAACCGAGTCGCGCCAAGAAACAATAAAAGAAACAAATAGCACAAAAAAAGCACCATTTACGGATCCGGAGTGGCCGCTGCGTGCTACTGCCGCGCCGCCATCTTGGATTCTTCTTGGTGTAGGAAACTAATCAGTGATGGGGTGGTTAGCATGATGATCATGTTTTTCATTCAACAGGCTAAAGGGATGAAAAAACAAATAATTGATGAATTCATCTCCAACAACAAATTTCTTCTTGCCCCTCGTCTGGTGAACCAGAAGGTCTTCGATGAGCTTTGCCCCGTCAAGCAGTTCCATCGGCGCAGAAAGTAAGCTGGAAGCCATTGTGTCCTTTGTAAAGTTTGATGATTTGACAGAGGAAGCAGAATGCTAGTGATAGTTATAATATAACACTTCACTAATCATAAAAACAGCTTTTAAAGGAAACTTCAGCAAGTTGTACCTTCATTTCTATTCAGGAAACTGCTGTTTAATGCAGTTATGACTGACAGGATGAACATCCAGACACAAACAAGCGTTCCAGAGTTATTCAAACTGATTTTCTCACCATGTTAATGAACCTTTGCTAAAGCCATGGCGTACTCCATTGTTTTTTTTTTGTTTGTTTGTTTTTGTTTGTTTTTTTTAATCATGTTCTACATATCTTTCTGTCTCTTTGTACAAGAAAAATCACCCATTGCACATTTAACTACAAATTACTACTTCTGAAAACGTACTGCCGTCTTTAAAAGGACAGTTTATGGCGATTCAGAAGTTAGACTACAGATATCTTGGAATGAAAATGTAAGAGAAATATTTCTACAACATTTATTGATCGTCATTTTAACAGCTGTCATTTTTCTCAGTATTAAAACTCTGTGGCAATAATACATGCCATAGATGTGGTTAGGATGCTAGAGTGTTCCTTTAAGGATCTCTACAAAAGGCGATAATGTCTTTGAGAGCTCCAGTGCTTCTTTATTGCCTTTTACAGGCTCATCATTGACTATAAGAACTGTTTTTTTTTTTGTTTTGTTCTCCGTTCTCTCTGCAGATACTGTGTTCTGCTTATCACTGGTGAGGAGGAAGTCTTTATGCCAGGAAACAAAGCTTTCTTGTCTGTGGCCTCTGCGAACACTGAAGAGGTCCTCCGCTTTGCGTACGTGTACCAGCGCCAGCAGCAGCCTCTGTGCGCTGTGCTGCTGAAGAGCAGAGACACTCCAGCACAGGTGCCATGGTGCTCGGGCCACAACAAAACAAAAACCCCAAACCCAAAACAAAACAGTTGCACCAACTAATGAATTTTCTACTTGATGGGTTTGTAAATTATTCCCAATGTACTCAGGTAACATGGCGTGAACTGTCTGTTACGGCGTCATGAATATAACGATATGATATCGATATTTACCATGATTTGTATTCCTAATGTCTCACACATTAGCTAGATGATGATGACGACGTGATAATAACTGTAGCTAGTTGCCACAATACCAGCTATGTGTACATGGAAGCAGATAGATTGCCGTGATGGGTATTCTTGCTGGCACGTCTGTTAAAGTTGTAAAGCTAAAAAGTCATCTTGTGATGTCACCAAATGTAGTGATGTCTTACTGTACATTGCAAAAGACAAAAGTATGAGGTGAAAGAAATACTCCAGTAAAGTACAGCTACTTAAAAGCCAGACGTAAGTACAGTAACACAGTAATTCTAATTGTGTGTGTGTGCGTGTAGGTGGTGATCCTGGAGCGGCGTAACGGGGCTGGCAGAGTGCTCTACAAGCCCGTCCAGGGTGGCTGGAACGGCAGTGAGGAGGACAAACACAGGCTGCTGGAGGAGCTGGAACGGCTGAGGAAAGACCCCTCCATCCTTACCCATGATGCCATGCTGCCTGAGCTGAATAACGAGTTCGCTTCAGTCAGTCTCTGTGAAACACCCACATTTAATAGGAAATTAGTCCTGGGCTGTGTTACATTATCTAAAGACGTGTATTTCCAGTGAAAGCCATGAGGCTTCAGTCATATTTTATGTACTGCACTCACAGTAATAATGAAAATAATGGTAAAATTGAAATTTGTATGTTTGCCCGATTGCAGATGTTTTTAGTCAGATGGATTTATGCAGTATATGACTACTTGTCTGAAATTATAGATGATGTCCTCCACAATAATTGGTAAGTAACAAAGCTGTATACTGTACTGCTGAAAAAAGAAGACATGTTGTTCGTCAATAAGTTGTTCTTGCTGTTCTCATTACCGCTAGGCGTGAAATGATGCCTCTCCTGTCTCTGATATTCTCTGCACTGTTCATCCTGTTTGGCACGGTGATTATTCAGGCTTTCAGGTACGAATCAAAACATTTACGTTTTTCTCATCTTTTTCATCAATCATTAAGACACGATTATTTTTGAACAGTGATTCCGGGGAGGAGAAACAGGCAAAACCAAAGGCAAAAGAAGCAGCAAGGACACAGAATGGATCACCCAGCACTGCCAACACCTCCAGGTGCCTCGGATGTTGATTTGCGAATGAATAGCTTTGTGTGAATAGGGTTGTTCTTCGGATTTGCGCAATGACCCCTGTAAGACATCTGAACCTTGTTTTTTCTGGAGCAGCCGTCCACCGAAGAAGAACTTTGTGGAGGTGACGGAGTTAACGGACATCACGTACACCAGTAATCTGGTGAAGCTGAGACCAGGTCATATCAACGTGGTGCTGGTGCTTACAGACACAACCAAAAACATTCTGCTCAGCAAGTTCGCCAAGGAGGTTTACTCTTTCACTGGGTCAGTCTTTACCTTTACTCGTTACATACACACGGCAAAAAATCACATCAAGTAAAAAGAAACCTTAGTCAAATTGGTCTCGTAGTGTAACAAGATTAGTTAGCCAAAATTAAGATCAGTAAACTTATTTCTAGACATTTGTTTTCCTGTAATAATTTCAAGTTAGTACTTGAAACATATTAGAGAATGTGCAGTGTTTTAAGAAAATAATCTTTCAGAATATACAGTATTTTGAGAGTATAGTGTTTGAAAGAATATTTAAAAGTCTCTGGTGTTTGAGAGTATGTTATATTTTAGGGGAGTGTGAGCTTTTGAAAGTATGGTCTTTGAGAGTATATTATTTAAGAGTATATTCTATTTTAAGAGTACATTTTCGGAGAATGTATACTGCGTTCTGAGAGTATAGTGTTGGAGAGTATACAGTATTTTTGAAAGCATAGTCTTTGAGTATACTCTGTTTTGAGAGCGTATTGTTTATATTTTGGGAGCAGTATATTGTTTGAGCGTATTGTCTGCTCGTATACAGTATTTTAAGAGTATATTGTTTGAGAGTGCAAAGTATTTTGAGAGTATATTTGAGAGTGTGCGTTCCTTTTATTATATGATCTTCGTGTCTACACTGTATATAATATACGGAGTACATACAGATTATGTAGAATATACTGAATATAATCCTTGATAGCATACAGTATTTTGAGAGTATATTGTGTGAGGGTGTGCAGTATTTTGAGGGTATATTGTTTGAGAGTATACAGTATTTTGAAAGTATGCTGTCTCTGTGCCTGTAGTACTTTGAGAGTATAGTGCTTGTGAATATACAGTATTTGGAGAGTAAATTGCCATAGTATTGTCAAAAATAAATAAATAAATAAATTTATAGTATATAAGAGTATATAATAAATAATTTTTGTATATTGTTTAAGAGAATACAGTCCTTAGAGAAAGATTTGTTTTAGAATATAATGTTTGAGAGTATGTTGTTTGAGTATATACAGTATTTTGAGAGTATATTCTTTGATAGTGCAGTTTTTAATGTATATTGTTTGAGAATATGCTATAGCGTATATACAGTATTTTCAGAGTATATTTGAGAATGGTCTGATTTGTTAGTATGCTCTCTCTAAGAGTAAACTGTATTTTGTTAGTATATTGTCTGAGAGTATACAGTATTTCTGAGAGCATATTTTCAGAAATGCGTATTGTTAGTATGTTGTCTGCTCGTAAACCTTGTTTTGGTAGTATATTGCTTGAGAGTATACTTTATTTTAGGGATATATTGTATATCGTTACCGAGGGGCATTTTGACACACTGACTGAAAAAAAGCCATGACTTCACAATGTTTAATAACATCTCCAGGAGCCAGACGCTGCATTTCTCCTTCCTGAATGTGGACAAGCACAACGAGTGGATGTCCACCCTGCTGGAGTACGCCCAGGACGCCATGCAGCTGGAGGCAGACGAGGAGGAGGAGGCCAGCAGCCGCAAGACAGACTACACGGGCTACGTGCTGGCACTCAACGGTCATAAGAAATACCTGTGTCTGTTCAAGCCAGTGTACACGGGCGAGGACGCTAACAGCAGGCCAGAGGAGGAGGTGGGGAGTTCCAGGTCCAGATCAAGCTCCAGAGATGAGCACCAGCACAGGAAAGGAGGGGCACGCTCCCGCTCCACCACTCTCCATATCCACCACAAACTGGACCGCCTGGGACTGTGGATGGAGCGGCTGATGGAGGGCACGCTACCTCGCTACTACATCCCAGCCTGGCCCGGCCTGGACAAGATCACGGTCAATAAGTAGAGCTGGGAAGCTTAGCATGCTGATTAACAGAGACAGTGTTGGTTCATTGGGAACACTTTCTTATGGCTCCCAATTGTAGTGTGATGCTGGGTGGCACTGTAGGCGGACTTCGTGACCTCAGAGCTCAGACTTTGAACTTACACAGATGCTGTAAATGACTCGAGTCTTCTAGTAGCTCCATTTATCCATGATGCTGCACCATAACTACTGAATGCTGCTCCAGCCACTTTACTCTCCAGTTACTTTAAAGGTACCATTAAATTCTAATGTCCATTAATACATGACCATAAATGACATGATACCATGAAAAATCCAACCTGAACGACTCGCGTATTATTTTTTAATTACAATGAAACATTTAGTGGCATCTAAGACTTATTTTGCAATGAATTCTGAGTTCAAGATCTTTTATCATCGTTAACGCTTTCTTGTATTACCCACAATGCCGCTCGAATACCTGCTTCCATCATCTCTAGCTACAGAGAGCAATGCAGCGGCGCTTTAGCAATTTAGTCCATCGAGCTCTCACCTCGTCGTGTGTGCACTTTGCCGAAACAGATCAGCTTCCAAAGCTTCATCTTTCCCACTAATACTGCCGTAAACACTATCTCACTCGCACTACTTCTATGTTGGCGCCCATTAATATGACATTGAACATCGCTAGAAAGTGCTGATTGAGAACATAAGCTCTTTCTTTTTTTGTTTTTAGGAGCTAACAGGATTAATAGTTAAAACGCATGTTTGAGATGTCCCATTAAACACCACTGTAACCACGCTAACAGTAACTGGCCTCGTGTGACGTCAGCATGGCACCAGAGTCGTTAAAGACATCACCGATATTCCAATACAAACTTATTTCATGTGTTTAAGGGAGGAGATTTCCTTAACACGTGAAGTGAACGCTTATTGTAGTCGGAAAATGCCTTTATTTATATGTCTCGCTCGCCTTTTACAGATAATAGGGTGAAATCGAGGATTTCACTTGTTATATGTCTTAACCTGATCCTCTGCCATGCACACTACAGTCACCTTCACCTGTTCAATGTAGCATGCATAAAAAAAAACTCTTTAAAAAAAAAAAAAGAGTTGGAAGCTCTCCTTTTCACTTTAATATTCATAATATATCTAATAATAATAATTAGTAGTAGTTATATTATTTATATCAGTATTAAACATATGGAAGACAATGTCTTGTCTGTGCAATAAGACTACTTTGCCTTGAACCTGTTTCTTTAAATATTTATATACAGTGCCGTGAAAAAGTATTTGCCCCTTTCCTGATTTCCTCTATATTTGTTTATTAGCAACACTTCTTGTTTCCGATCTCTAAGCAAATTTAGTATAAGACAAAAGACAAGCTGAGTAAACACCACACACGGTCAAGTGATGCTGTGATTTATTGAAGAACAAATCTAGAGGAATTCAAGAAGGGGGCGAATACTTTGTCACAGCACTGTATAAATATGAACTTTATGTTTACGTTCCTGACTGCCTTGGGCACTTTAGCATGGAATGAGATGTAGTCCATCCAGTAATATTAACCATTCCTGTGTGTACAATTTTCTTAAGGAAAATGAGGATTTTTCTAAAATGAACTATAGAAGGAATATTAATGTGAGTGACATTAACGGGAGCACTTTTCTTTCTTCTTTGTTTTTTTTTTTATTTCTATTTTTAAAGTGAACTGAAACAACAACAAAAAAAAAACAGTTAAGATAGAACTCTTAACAGGCATGTGTTATTGCGTCATAAAATACAAGAGCCAATAAGGTTCCAGTATGCAAATTACAGCAGGATTCCACAACAGTATTAGATCTATTCCTTTTAGGCATAACATGCTATGCCAATTACATAACATTTTCACAATAGGCAAGTGTGTATGGAAAATTCCCAGTGCTAGCTAGCTAACAATGGAGCTAGGTAGCTTTTTTCCTCCCTATATCATATCCATAACCTGTATTTCTCTTGATTATAATTAGGGAAATCTGTAGCTGCTTCTGTGCCTTCTTCTGTTGTCTTCTGTCCACTTCTTTTTTGTGGAATGAGTTCTGGATGATTTTTTTTTTAACAGCATGATAATCCAAATCCAGTCTTCCATCCCAGAACAGTTTTTAGGACAGGGCTGAAACAGGCTACCAGATGATGCATTATTATCTTACCAGTGTGCTGTTCGGTGATCATTAATGCATACAATGTTGTTAGTTATATATATATATATATCATCATATCTGTGATGTATGCTGTGATGTAAATACTGTAAGGCCATTTCTGTCCTGTGTTTTTAATGGATGTTTTATTCAGTGTCACATTCTGGTGATAAACTTACAGTAAGTTTCGTAATTTATGTACATATCTGCTTGCTAGAGTTATAGAATAGATAAAAAAAAAAAAAAGTATGTGGCCCGTTTTATTTATTGTAAAAAAAAAAAAAAAATTCTGAAATGTAGAATTATCAGAAAATAAATAAATCATTTAATTTTATTTCCATAACTTTGATATGTGTCTAAGTATCTTTAATGTATATTTAAAAGCTTTGCTGAATTATGGCTTTTTTTTTTCTTCAAAAAAGGGATAGAATAAAGGGAAGGGGGACAAATTAATGGAAAAATGTAAGAAATTGAGAGAAATACGATTTTAACAAATTAAGTTATAAACCCACGAAGTGACCTGATTTTCATTATAAGTTCATTAAAGACAAGAATAAGAAACACAACTCTGGCTCATCATTTAAGTGCTCACATGGCGTGCAGGACCAAAAGGTGCTGCAACATAAACGGAGACAAATTCTTTATGACTGCGATCCTTAAATTAGAATTATTCCGACATTGCAAGCTTTCCCTTTTAATCAGTAGTTTAGTTAGTTTAACTAGTAGTAGTGTTTTGTCTTTGGAAGAACACAAAGCATTTCAAAAAGCAGGTTGGCTGCAGTTAGAGCAGTGTTTCCTGTAAACAGAAAAGACAAAAAAGCAACAGAAATGTTAAAACATCAAAATTAAGGATCAGAACTCTTAGATGTTCGTCTGAAATATTCTGAAGGTGTGTTACCCGTAGTGTCGTACGGCGGGGAAACCTCCACCAAGTCACAGCCGACAAGGTTCAAACCTCGGCAGCCACGAATGATCTCCAGTCCCTGAACACACATGCAGTTCGTCATGTTACTGAGAAACCTCAAAAAAAATAAAAAGCAAAGATCTCAGTATATTAGTCACAGCATTACCTGAATAGGTGTGAGGCCTGCGATCTCAGGTGTCCCAGTGCCAGGGGCAAACGCAGGATCCAAAGCATCGATATCGAAGCTGAGGTAAACGGGCCCTTTTCCCATTTGGGCCCGAACCTCGTTCATGAGTGGCACCAGAGATTTGTGCCAGCACTCCTCCACACGCACCAAACGGAAACCCTGGAGAAAAGATTTCCTGTTTTCAGCATGCGTGAAATTTTCCAAACTGGGGAAGCAACTCCAACACGGACACCCTGATCAATCCTCCCTGAATCATCATAACCACTGGCTGCCAAAAGATAGGGCACTCGGAGAACAAAACTGCATGCCAATCTGCAACCGCACCTATTTGGATATATTTAAAATGGAGTCATCATATTTCTACATTGGCTATGTTTTGTCACTACTGAACCTTTCTGCCCTCTACTGGATTTCAAGATGTATGACATTATTGAAAGACTTACAGACTTACAGCAAGCCCAAATGCCTTATGTCGCAATGTTAGTGATGGAGAAGCTAAATTTGTCGAGCCACCCCATGAATCGGATCCGCTCCAAAAATTTACAGGGCCAACGTTACACCCTTCCACCAAGTATCCTGAAAGTCAGACCTGTGCTCTGCTATAAGCGTAGGCGTCAGGTGAGTATCCAGTGCCTCGGAGGCCGATCTGAGCCACGCGTTTACAGTCGAGCAGTCCTTCCTCCACACAGCGCCGGAACGGTGTGCCATGAGTGATCTTCTCCCCCAGGATCACATCACCTGTGTCAGCATGAGCATCCACATGGATCAGACCAACTGGGCCATGTCTGATACAAATGAACCAATGTCAGTTAGGGAAGGCCATGTTGATTATCTTTTAACTCCCATTTTCATACGAAAAGACTTATTGCGAAGACACCTAACGGAAAAAAAGAAATATGCATTGTTCCAGATTACCTTTCTGCCACGGCCTGTAGAATCGGGTACGCAATTGTGTGATCACCCCCTATCAACGTAAACAGAGTTTTAAACCTGTGCACAGGTTAAAGTTCCACAAACACCTTATTGACATGACAGTAAATCATTGATTGGCCTGATGTTTCTGCTGGTAAAATTGTAAGGTTAATCATTATAGAAAAAGCATCTGAGCTGCAGACGATGAAAGTTCAGTCAGTCTACAGGTCGAATGAAGTTATTCATTCTTTTGACTTTGACTTCTTTTGTCTCGCCTTAAAAAGAAAAATTAGGATCCGCTCGATCCCCTTGATCAGAGCGAAACTCACCCAGGGTAAGCGGTATGCAGCCAGTAGCCACGACTTTGCGATAAGCTTCTCGAATCCGTTTGCAGGCATCCTTTAGGTTATACAAGTTCACGTTGACATCGCCAATATCCGCAACCATCATGGACTCCCAGGGCGCAGCTCCTGTGCCACAGTAGGCTCTCAGCATAGCCGATTCAGCTCTGATCTGCCGAGGGCCAAACCTGGCAAAAGAGCATTATTCAGTCCAAGTGAACGTTTGAATTGTAATGACTATCTGGTGCAGGATGTCCAACCTGAATGAACCTGAATGTCTTCCTGTTGGACTTCCTGTGGCTGGAATTGAAATCTGCAGCCACATTGTTGCTTGGTGGAAAAGTATGTATTCTGACTAGTATGCTAAAGTCCCACCAATTCCCTCACATCAGAATAGATCCAACAAGACATTTAAACAGAGTTAGTTCTATTTCACCCTTCATTCCTTCAAGGAGCGGTGGAAATCACCTGGATACCTTCTTGTGCTTATGCACATGCATGCCGAGACATTCCAACAGTCATATAGTGAAATATGACACGATAAATACCTTTAAATATTTGCAACACATACTGACAATAAATACTGCGATCATACAGCCATCTTTCCCTTTGTTCTTCTCATATTGTACACATCATTTACACAATCTTGTGACTTGAGCTACATTTAGACTGTCGGCTAATGCTGGGAACAGCCTGATCACCTAGCATCTTTGGTGTTTGAACCCCTTGGGAGCTGAAGAAGGTCACAATCATTGTGCTGACTGCCCCGACACTGAGCAATGCCAAAACTGAACCTGACTCAAGCTTTAACCGGCTCATTGGTCACAAACACTCATGTCCGGCAATGGCTGCTAATGTATAACAAGAAGCCAGTAAGCAGTCTGACTGATGATCTAGGCGAATTAAAGCCCTGGTGGCAGGTGGCAGGTCAGTTTAAATTGATGAGACAATACAACTCGGAAGCTCAGGTCCTTCAACAAAGGCCTCCTTTCAACTCAGTGATATGCCACCCCTGGCACAGGATCTCCCCCTTGTACTGGAGTCCCTTAAGCCCCCTTCTTGCAAGCCTAGCAAACCGAAATGAGAGTCACTAGCAGATCACTAGAGAAGTGTGAGATAAGGGACAAGCTTGTCTTGCATAATTTGCTGATCAGATGACTCCAGGGTGACCTTGTGTTTGAATCTGGGCTTTCTGCCCAAAGTCATATCTCCCCATTCTGTGAATCCGTCCAGAAGGAAAGGCACAAAATCCGACCACGTCTAAGCACAGACCAGCCAAGTATGTGGTTGATGTCCCTATCATGACTTCTAGACAAACCATTCTGTAACATGCCACTCCATGAGGAGTGTCTCTTCTTCTTGGGCATTATTTAGAGGTCGCTCTAAAACATTTGCGCTGGTGCTACCTGGCGTCCCCAGGTTATACCGGATTACACAAAACATTAGTTACATGTAACAGATTCAGATCTGTAACAGACCTGAAGTTTCAAGGAATGATGAGTAGCATGTGTCCGGGTGATTCCAAACACAGGTGGATTGACGACTCTAAACTGCCCTCAAGTGTGAACATGTGTGTGCGCCACAGTGGCGTGTCTTACCCAGGGCATGATCTTACCCTGTGCTCATGGTCATACACAGGGTTTAGAAATACCAAGGTCCAAAATCTGAGCTTGATAAGTGGGTTCGGGGGCATTAAGATTTCCCTGATCTACACATGTGCCTTTTAAGACGTGTGGAGAGTAAAAATTAGATAACAATAGCTTTAAAACCATGTCAGTGGAAATGATCTGTGTGCCCAGGGTTCACGTGATAGGGTCTGGATACACGGTGACCCTGACCAGGATAAAGTGCTTACTGAACTTGACAATGAATTTATTTACATAGATTTTTTTTTTTTTTAATCAAAATAAATAAAACACTGAGCATTTTGTTTCTAGATAAGCTGTAAAGTAAAGGCAGCCCCTCATCAACTTAAACTGAGGAATAAAGAGATATCTGAGATTCAGAGAAATCTAGAGGAATGAGCTGTCTCGTGCTTGGAAATATTCTGCACATGCAACAGGGTTTCATGTCACGAGCTTACAGTGCATGGTTTCTGACAGTGCCAAGTTAAAAAAAAAAAAAAAAAAAAAAAAAAGGGAGAGTATGAGAGATGAAGAGTGAGCACGAGCATGAGCAAACCTGGTTCCGGGTCGGTTGGAGGTCCCGGTGTCGATGGGTACCCCTATGAAGGCTGCGTCCAGACCCTCGGCTGTGTCCTGATACGGTAACTTGGCCATGGTGGCGATTCCGGACACGCGCGCGACGAACTCGCCGCTCGGGGGAACATTGTATGTTTTGTCGGACATCAGTCTGCTCGGGGTGGCTGTCACATTCCCATTCCCATTCCCATTCCCATTCCCACTCACTCCGACCACCTGAGCCCGCATTAACGCCATGCACGGTCTCAGCTGGCGGATTGCGCTCATCTTCACATGAAACATGTTGATCAGGCTGCTCTTTGCATGCACCAGAGATTATCTGCTTCCCGTGCTCTGGTGTTTCTGTCCTGCTGTGAGCAGATCTTACTATTTAAAAAAAAAAAAAAAGTTCTGCTCCAAAACTGACCTGACCTTCTGCACCCCTGTAACCAGATCCCAGCGCGAGAGGGGAGTTTCCTCCCGCTGGTGTTCATGGGAAATGTATTTCATTCATCCTAAAAACTCCTTATCAGCGCCATGGCTGTTGTACCCGAGCCCTAAAATGCCCCGAAATGTTTTTTTTTTTATTATTATCTCGTGTGCACGAGATAATAACTTTCGCACACAAGACAAACAACTTGGTGCTGTTACCGGAAAATAATCCCCAACGCCATGGTTTCCACCCATACGTTGTTTGTTTTCCTATAACAGCATGTCTCGTGGTTTTATTCCTTTTTACAGCAATTTAGACAACCATAGCAATGGTTTACTTATTAAAGAGCATCTTAGTATTTTTTTTAAATCCGTTGATAGTTGCAGAAAGTCCAAGACAGCAGTCTGTAATTAATAACCTTTTACTAGGTAAAGGTGCAGATCTGGGGGGTTCTCAGGCATTGAGTGTTTTGGTAAACTGGGATGTT
>JAQQZR010000015.1:18486492-18497887 GCA_030068235.1 Notoglanidium macrostoma | reverse complement strand
GATAATGCCCACAATATCATCAAGCTCAATGGGGGCGACTTTGAAGAATCTAAAATATGAAACATATTTTGTTTGGGGTTTTTTTTTTTATTTTTTTTACACTTTTTTGTTTACTACATAATTCAGTATATGTGTTGCTTCATAGTTTGAAGTATTCAGTATTGTTTTACAATGTAGAAAACAAAAAAAATAAGAAAAACCTATGAAAGAGAAGGTGTGTCCAAACATTTGACTGGTAGTGTAGATTAAGGCATTAGGTGAGCAAAGTAAATTAATGCTTCGCAAAATAAATGACAAACTGAGAGTCTTGTCATGTCATGTGTCATGTGACTCAGAGCACAGGCGTGTGTGAGTGCAGGTGTTCATGGGAAATGGAGTTCACAATGAAGCAAGGGGCATATCCATGACATTAATAGACCAAAGCTTCAACACACATAAATATTACAGTTACATGGTTACACATAGTTCATGAAGCCTGAAATTGTATATACAGTAAAATACTGTATATATTTATATTTAAAAATATGGAGTGTATATTAATTATAAATTGTGATCACCTCAAATAATTCTAATCAGCTGTGATTAGGAGTTTATACAGTAATTGGAACTTGCTTTGCTTTATAGCTTGTGAAAAATGTCCTTATTGTATCTGTTCTAGAGAACCAAGATGTCTTGTACTTTAGCTAGGCAAAAAAATATCATTCCAGGGTTGTTTCTCACAAATTTTTTTTTTGAAGACTGTTAAAAGCGGGCTTGCTTTATTTTAACGATAGACAAAAATGTTGTTATTGTGTCTGTCATAGACTGGTAGGGTAGGATAGGTAAAATAGTGTTTGCCTTACTTGGCAAGAGTCTTTGCCTCCAAAGCGAGATCCTGCACATATCATGTTCTCATTGACCCTGAAGCCATAGTAGTAATAGCAGTTGGGGATGTAGTCTACATCCACAGCACGGAGCACAGGGGACAGGTAAAAGCTGTAGATGCGAGTGACGCCCCAGCCGCTCACTGTGCATGTGGTTCCAGCATCTAGCGGAGGTGTGCTGTCATCTGGGAGAGCAGCAGGCTGGACGAAAGCGTTTAGTACAGCCGGTTGGCTCAGCTGTGAAATACAGCACAATTGAAAGGTTGGGTTGGGGTGGGGGCTGGGGTGGTAATTGCCCCATCTGAACTTTTTTGAAACGTGATGCTGGCATCAAATTCAGAATTCAGCACATATCTTCCAAAAACCAATAGAATTTCTCAGTTTCAATATGTGATATGTTGTCTTTGTTGTTCTTTCAATTACATATGGGTTGACATGATTTGAAATTCATCACACATTCATTTACACAGTGTCCCAACCTTTTTTTTTTAAACGGGGCAGTAAATTTTTAAGCAACACCATATATCTTTTCTGCCATAAAGAGTATGAGAGGATGATTGACAAACCTAGCTAGTTAGCAACTCAGTGGTTAGCTCTTAGCAAATAAAAAGACATGTTAACCAGCTAGTGATAATAGACAGCTAGTGTTAGTGTATATTCAAATAACCTAAACTTTATATGTTTACTGGTAGGGTAAATACTTACCTATATAGTATTTAACTCAGATTTATTTAATTTACATGACTAAACTAGTTTACTAATTTAATTAAAGTTCCAGGAGTGTTTAACATTGTAATTTCCCATTTTTCTGTTGAAAGTGGCAAAATAATATCTATATGTTGCAAATCAAAATTATTGAGCAGGTGTAATTTTTAGGAATCATGTTGGCGTTAGATGTCAGGTTGCCCTTTCCTCCAATAACCCCATGCAATTCTCACTCAAGGTTTGCAGGCAATTCTTGTCAAATCATCAGATTTTCAACCTTTCAAAATGAAAGACCTGTATGGCACTGCTCACCTTCAGGAGCATGATGTCACCATTGTATGTTCTTGGGTTGTAGGTAGGGTTGGAGATGATCTTGGACACGTTGAACACTTGCTCAGTCCCGTCTTCAGCTGCCAGATTATGTGCGCTCAGAACCACCTGAATGATGTTGCTCCTATCCAACAGAGATTATACCAATTACTATTCAAACAATCAACCTGTGACCTTGAAACAAAAATTAATATATAATTTTTGACAGATTTACAGCAAATGTGTTGTACAGGCCTGTTCTGTCATTTTTTAAATAATAGCAATAGTATTAGCTCTTCATTCGAGTTTGTGTTTTTACTGTCACTGGCATATTGCATTTGTGGTTCTGAAAAGATGTGCGTTCGAGTGCTCAGGAACAAAGTTTGTGGATTGCATAAGGTGGTTTGCTTGCACAATGCTTTGTTAGAAAATATTGTGGGCAGGCACAAACAAAATGAAGAGCACTTGTTTAACTGAGCACTAAATATAGAAACAAAATTCTTGACTTGTACATTTGTTGCTATGCTATAAGTTGCTATAAGTTGTTGTTGTGACTACTCTCTAAAAGCTTAATGTAATAAAGATTTCAGCTTAATGTCTTAATGGTCTTAGAATCTGACCAATATTACAAGCATGTGGATATGGATAAGGGTGTCTAATAAATCCTTTGGTCAAGGCTATGCGCTAGAATGCAAATCTAACAATAAGGTGAACATGACTGCAGTACTCACGGTCTCCAGCAGTGGGCAGCAGACACCACCCATTGCTGGTGGATCAGGATTCCTCCACAATAGTGATTTCTCTCAAACTGAAGAGATGCTTGATACTTGATGGAATGAGGCACGACCTCTTGGCCACCAATGATCCTTTGGGTCAGTGAGTCTAATAATCAAAAGGGAGGGTTGAAAGCAAAGCAAGTTTATGTGAGACCTACAGGAAACTACCACCTTCTATGTACTGTGAATTATGAAGAACATGAGGAACAGAACATTTTGCTATGTACAGATTAAATTATTACAGTATATTTCCAGCTATAGACATAATAATGATCTCGAAATACTTTTGCTCACCCAGTATAATTTAGATTATGATTACTAGATTGACTGCTATGCTTTAGAATTTTCCACCATTTTAGGGTCTCAAAAGACTTCCTCAAAGTCCGATATACAATTTACATTGATGAGAAGCTGTTTAAATTTTCAAATACCTACCTCGGATCACCATAGTTAGGACAAGGATCACTACTCCCCAGACCTGAGCCATATTGTTCGCACCTGCTGCTGAACACACCAGTTAATAATAATACAACCTAAATGTCATTAAAGCAGAAACCATGTCATTGCATGATTTATGAAGACAGCCATGCAGATGTGGGACCAGTGTCCATTTGAATCCTGCATATCTAAGTGTCAGTCTGATTTATCACTCCGTGCATTTGAAAATGAAGGCTTTTGTCAGCCGAGTCTAGTTCCATTACAGTAAGTGATGCAAAATAAAGAGTACGCGATCCATCGTATTCCACACATAGACATTTCATGTGATTTTTCTATATATAAATATCACGAAAAGCTTAAAGACTCACCACACACAGTCATCATCAACAGCTTGGGATATGTGCAAATAGGAGTGCCAGAGCTTCTCATAATGCTTTTATAATAGAACTAGGCCTTTTGTGTCTAGCTTTTGTTAGCATGCTGTGTCATCTCAGAATGAACTACAGGGATTGACCCAATATATGACAAAGCAGAGGGGTCCCTTGGTGGCCAGTGACCAATTCGGAGCTTTCTTCACTCTCACGCAGATGGCTGTGGCTGTTGTCAGGGAGGACACCTCTCCATGGGACTTAAGTAATTGTCATGAAACTGTACTGGGTGCTGCGGGCTTTGGTTACGGGATAAGCTTCAGATCTACTGCAGCAAACCAATGGAACTTTGCATAGTTACATTAGGATCTATGTTCAGACCCTAATTTGGAGGTCTGTGAGTCCACCATACAAGCGCTGCTTGGTAATAAGCCCAAAATCAACCTTTTTTGTCATTCCATGCTGGCAGAAAGAATTCTCTCACAATCTTTCAAGAGCACCAGAGTACCTTTATAACTTGAGTACCCTTCTTTCGCTTATGTATGCCTCTCAAAATGGCTGTTATTTATACATAATATGACCACTTCTTGATGCTGAGTTGAAAATGTCATTGCTCTACAGCTTAATGAATTAATGACACTTGAGTGCATTGAGATAATGAACTAAAACCGTGAGAAATGTGCAGCCTTTTAATTAATTATTTACTTTCATTCCCTCAGCTGCCACACCTTGCCAACCCAAATGACACCCTGCTTAGGTCAGTTGGTGGAAACTTACAGCAGTATCTTCATTACTGTCAGCTCCGAATATAAAAAAAAAAAAAAGATCTCTTGGATTGGGTTTTGCCTCTCTTGTCAATCATTTTCGATAAAAAATCTGGCCAGATGAAATAATAGAATGCAAAATGTAAATATAATGGCGCATATGCAAACATTCGGATTCAAATCCTTTGTTTCATAAGCCATGCATGACTTGAATCTAATATGACTGTATGTAGGGAAAAGTACTATAATGGAAGTGCTCCCTTATACATGATATAACATATGTATCTAAATGCTGTATAGCAGTCTTACTTCACAAATAAACATCCTACAGGAAGCTTCTCCATAACAATGATTATACACACTTCTCTTGGTTTGAAAACCTTTTTATTATCAGCCTTAGAGGCATTTTCCTCATGATGTCTCATACAAACACTGAGTCTTCCTCAAATGATATAATTTACTTCTTACATTTCAACATTTTAATGTTTTATGTTTTATGTTCAATGTTTTATCTTCCACAGGGCTGCACCCCAGTGATACATTTCTGAGTTGTTGTGAGGCTACAAGCCTTAGTGATTCACACAGAGACTATTGTGGTCTGAAATATTTTATAGTGCTTACAGTCACAGTCTGAGTCTCCTTAAATGCCTACAAAACACACTCCTCATGGGAGTCTGGAAAAAGACTAAAACCCACACACTGGGTAGCTGCTCTTTTTGAAATCTTTGAATCGAAAGCAGTATGCTTCGAGTGTTAGTGAGATACTTCAGAGAGCATAAGCGTTAAATGCAGATAACTGTGACTAACAGCCTCTCAATAGCCACTATATGAAGAAAAGGATGGATATCCATGTCTTTGTTGAAACCCCTCATTTTAGGCTAATTATTTGAAAGCCTCTGAGATCGTCTCTACATGGACAACTGATGACTGTAAAGTCTAAATATCTCAAAGAGAACGTCGCATGTGAAACAATTGAACTTTTTTTGGTCAGAGATTTTCTTTACTTGCAAAATGGACTTCAATTGAAAACATTTTCAAGCATGAGGTGAAATGAAAATTCTAATTTCAGAGTCTTGGAAAGTGTGTAGCCATGTTGTATGGAATTTATCCATTTCCTTGTGATGAGAAACTAATTCCCTGTCTCAGCACGCCAATGAACATTGCTTGCTTTTGTTTTAATGTCATGTGTTTTTGATTTCATTTCCGTGTGCCTTTGTTTCTGCTATAGTTCTCTCACCACCTCTGTGTTACCCTACTGTGTGCACCTGTTCTGTGTTTAGTCCTTGATTAGTTTGTGAATTTATTCCCTGCTGTTTCATTGTATCATCATCAAGTCTTATCATGCATTTATTGTCTTGTTAAGTCCGTTCTGTATATCATCCCCCTCCCCCTCACCTGTTTACTCCATCTTATGATTATGGATTATCCAATTTGTTGTTCTTTTCCTATGATTATGATTTTGAAATTCGCCCAAAAAAAGCATATGATAAGTTTTCACACTTGCGACCTGCCTTATATTATGTCGCATTACAAGATCTGTCTTTTTCTTCTTCAACAAACCCTTCTACATTCTACATTTTGACATCAACCAAATCTTATCTTTGATAGATCTTTTTTCCCCCTAAGAAATCATTCTTGATGGCAATAAATTCACTGATGTGTCAATCTTAAAATATAATGTATAATGTATAATTAAAATATATACTTTAAAGGAAAGAAACTTTGGACAAATTAGTTCTTCAACCATGCTTTGGACAAAACACATGTCCCAATACACTTAAAGTAAAACTCACCTTTAAAAATGCTTGATTCCTGTTCAGTCCACTTTGTCATTGTTTGTTTAATACCAGCTAAAAATATGATTTATTTTGTAGGAATAAGGGTGTTGGTTTCAATTTGATCCTTAACCATATGATTATGTTTGTATCACAAATCAGAATTAATGTATGGAATTAATTAAAAAAATTTAAGGTTATTCAAGGGTATGATACAAAATATACCTAAAGATGCATTTATATCAGTTAAAATGTAAAAGAAATACAGTTGTAACAGTTGACAAAGTCACACAATTGAGCAGACACAGCATTAACATTCTAAATGCTATTCATTTTACAACCTTCACAATATTATCATGCCTCGATTTCATCTACATGACCCCAATGTCCATTTGCAGCACAGCAGACGAGTGTGTAATGGGTAACAATTGCACATTTTCAGACGAACTTGCATCACATTGCAGCATTGCAGCAGATATTTATTATTACACCCAGCTAAAATGTGGAAAGTAGGTCGATAAAGGTGTCTTATATGGAACGTGGCCCTTTAATCTGTGTATGTTAAGTAAGAGCTCAGGAGCAGAGCGTCAGGTCAGCTGTAAAAATTACCCGTGGTCAGTGGAATGAAGCATGGGACAGAAACGGGGGAGAAAAGAGATATTGTATCTGTAACAACCAAATAAAATGAACGAAGGCTGCGGTGTCAGGATCTAAAGGTGGATATTAGCTACACCCTGTTTAGGGGAGGTGTCCATGGACGCGGGGGGATGAAAGAGAGTCTCGGATGATTGCTGACAAAGAGCAGACTTCTCTTGAAACTAGCCTTCAGGCTTGTTTTTCCATAATGGTTCCAGCCTTGCAAATTCATAATGGTTTAGGGGTTAAAAAAGACTTATAAAATTTAACCACAATGTCTCTTCAGGATATTCAGGAGGTGTAACAAATAATGTCACAAGAACTACAGTGATCATTATCCTCTACTAATGATCATGCTGTCCTGAACGGAATCAGACTGGTTGTAGAATTCCTGGCAAAATGTTTAGTGAAATGCAAATTAGGCTTCATGCCAGGCAGATTGGAATTGAAAGCTTGGATCAAAAGGTTACAGGTGGGATTGAGAAAGCTACACTTCAATTATATATTGTTGCGTGCCCTCGGTCTTCATGGTGTCCATGGAAACAGAAATCGGAACTGAGAAACCCGAGATCGCTGAAACGATCCTTCCTTTACAGAGCAATCAGAGTATGGGGTGGAAAGGTTCCTCACAGTTCAGCCTGGCGCCTGTGGATCCTCTCGCTCGCTCGCTCCCTCCCTCTCTACCTCTCTCTCTCTCCTCTTATAACATGAATCTGCTCACCTTTTTGCTCTGCATCCTGCTGGAAGTTCTCGCTGTCACCTGTAAGTAAAGCTGTGGACGTTTCAGTTAGGCTTCTTGAAGATGTGTATACTGAAGTGTGGAATGATTGAGGATTTTTTTTTAATGAACCTGGACTCGTTTACTTCTAAAATGAAAGAGCTGGTAAATGTAAAGGTTTTCCACTTCCTAAACTGGGGTCCAAGCACTACTGCAAATAAATTCTTCTTGAGAGTTGTTTAATATATTGATAGTTGATTTTTACCATAACATTGGCTCTCTGACTTTGTTTCACTAGACATGTAACTAAATGTTTTATTGTGATGAGTATTTTCATGCCTCCTTTTATTAATGTTAATGATTAAGCTGTAATAATTTCTGTCACAAAATGCAGGCCCATGTTTATCAAGTTACAGGAAGACGGTTTTGAATATCCTGACAGCAATTTATTAGATTAGATATAAAAAGATATTTTGTGCATATTGTGTCTAACTTTTTAATGTTTATGTTAATGTACAATTAAATTGCACATAACATCTAAGCAATTTTTTTTTATGATTTAAATGGGTTTGCCAAAAGCAACTTTTTAGGTATAATACTGTATAATTTATGGAGATTAAATCAGCTGGTAACCATTAAGCAGACATAAATTTGACAGGAAAGTGGATCCCGAGATAATGCTCTCATTATAATGTGTAAATGTCATTCCTTTATACAGATGCCTGATGATGAGCATGAATATGAGTATGAGTGATTTCTTTACAAGTGGTGTAAAGAGCTGTTAACTGGATCTCTTATATGCCATGATGACAGAAATAAGAATGAAGGAGCATTCCCAAATTCTGAGCACATTTCGGCTCTGTTCCAACTCTCTAAGTTCCATTTTTTTTGCACAGGCTGACTTGCTTGGGACCAGGACAAATTACATAAAGAGCCTACCTTGTATGTGGTACCATTATTTATGAGCTGAACCTGAAGTTGAGTTTCAGCTGATGGTGGGGATAAGGATGAAGATAAGCACATTTTCAGTAAACAGATTCATAACCTTAGAATAGAAAGCAAAACAAAACGTCGTCCCATACTCTTTCTACTCACCATCTCTGATTTACCGACTGGTGTTTAAGTAGTTATAGAACCTGAGGACGTTGATACAGCACATCCTGAAGTGTTTTATTCCTCTTATAACCACAGGAATTTACCAATAATATATATTTTTTATTTATTCATGAAAGGCGACATATTTATTTAGAGTTAGATTTCATATCATGGAATGTCAACAACACAAGTTATCACTCACCAGCCCTTCTTGTTAATGATGTTAATAACACGAGAAAAAATATTGCAGCTACTTATGTTACTGAGAAACCAGAGCATGATCTATCCTCAGGACTTTCCTGTAGTGGAAGAAACTTACAGATTGTAATAAAACAGTTGACTTTGAAGACCTCTTACATAAACAGTTAAATGAACATCTCCTTACAGAAAGATTCACTGTATGAATTAGCTGTTAATATCAAAACATATGATCAGAATCCAGAACAGAGCTCTAATAAGATAAGAGTATAATAAAATTTATTATAAGAGTATAATAATAGATAAAGTAAAAAGATGAAGGTGCAAAAAATTTCCGATGATTCAATTCACTACTCAGGTTGTGCTGTAATATAACCTGCTTAATGTGCAATTATAAATTGTAAATTTGAAACGTGTAAATTTTGAATTTGAATTAGATTTTGTCGAAATGTTTTGAATATTGCTTCTGTTTTGTGCAAAACTGCAATGGGAACCTGGTTATTGTTTGGATACAAACGTTAACACAATCATCCTTTCGAGAGGGCAGTTCACCTTCTTTCAGAAATGATCTTTGAGAAAAAAAAAAGTGATAAGATTCTCTGTGGTTTCACTCTCATGAGATTGCAGGCTTTGGGTGCTCTGTTGCATATTGAGTTTCAATCCAGCATGTGTATTTGTGTGTGTGTGTGTGTGTGTGTGTGTGTGTGTTTGTGTGTATGTTTCACATGGCAATCCGATCGCTTTCACAAGGTCAATACATTCAAGGGCAAGGCAGCTCCACTATGCTGGCACTTTATGGGATGTGTACTGCGTTCATCAGAGCATCACAGTTTGTAAAGAGGGGAGAGAATCACATCATAGCACATCAGAGCATCGGAGTTTGGCAGGAAGTATAGTAGAGGATTGAGTTACCTTGTGACCAAATTAGCAATAGGAACCTGAAACCATGGCTTACGTTACACCTCACCTTGCTTTTATGCTCAGTTAGGCTGATATGCAGATAGCCATAGATGAGTTAACACTACGGATGCGTGATGTGATGATAGAAGTATCATGATCAATTACATTGCAATACACTTTTCTGAGACATTTGGATAGTTACAACAAAGTTCCTCATTGGCCTAGTTTTCTTGAATGCATTGGGTGCATTTTATTACCAAGGTGCATTCATGTCATAGATTATGAAATTGTTAATAGATATCATGACTCATCTAAATTGGTGTGTCTGGTTGGTTTATTCGGGTTTACACTCTAAGTTCGCCAACAGAGCAAAATGTCAGACGTTTTTTTTTTACTATATGATTTCTGGTACAGTATAGTATAATAAGCTGTGTTGTTTAACTCCATTGTATATTTCTCAGGTCAGGAGATGATGCAGGGCAGGATAGTGGGCGGCTACGCGCCTGCGCCCTACTCCATCAAGTACATGGTGTCCATCCAGACCATCGTGGGACAGCACTTCTGCGGCGGCACTTTGATTAACAAGTACTGGGTGCTGACAGCAGCACACTGCAATGTAGGGTAAGCGTCCATGTGTGCTTCTACAATATAATGTGGCACTGTAATTGTTACAACTCCTGGATTCTCTGATTTCCTGTAGCACATTCATGGACATAAACAATCCATCCCAGTGATAATAAACTCTTAGGTCTGAGCAATGCATTATAGAGCAAGGTCTCAGCCATGGCATAATAAGAATCTTGTGGTTCAGATCATTACTCATACAACAAAGGCATACTTAAAGACAGATATGCATCTGCATTTTGTCCTGCATTTCTGTGAAAAAAGCTGATAGAGTAAATAATTCAAGTTTTGTTGGCACCCATAGTCTCAGTTTATTCTCAGTATACGTGCAGTAAATCTCAGAAAATGATCGTCTGTACGCAAAACAATAGTGGGAATACGACGAAAAAAATAAAATCAGTTCTAGGGATCGTGTCACTTTGAGTAATCACCTGAAACAACTGTCACTGATAAACTGCATGAATTTACAGTCTAGGCTTGAAAGAAGTCAGCCTTAGCCTTGCTTTGCTTTATACCGTTCTGTATATTTTGCTTACCAGTGATGAGCGTGCTGTTGTGCTTGGTTCCACAAAAAAATCCAAAATTATCCACCTAAAGACATTTTCCAACAGTAAATAACATGATGTGGATGCAAAAATTTATCTGTCTTTGACAGATAGTACTGCTAGATATATGAGCAATCCAGATACAAACTCGGGCTACGTCCACACTAATAGGTTTTAGTTTTAAAATGCCATTTTAAAACGAAAACGATCTCTGTGCAGATGAACATTTTCGCTTTGTATTAGAAACGATCTACGTCCATACTAGATCACTTGAAAACGCAAATCACATGATGATTCACATACGCTGGGCATGCGCATATAAACAGGAATCAGTTGGTTGCCTAGTTGCAGATCGCTTGAATAATATCTTGTCTCCTGTACATGTAGGCACTTGTAGCATTATATAAGTAGAATTTAACTCCACAACAGCTGCTAGCAAAGACAACAAGATCAGCAACTCTTGTAATTCGTTACCCGTGCTGCATTCACCACTGGTAGTCGAAGCTGATGTCATTTGTTTTCTTTCATCGTAGGAGCGTTATGAATCAGGGATGGATACGTCATGACCGATAAGACCCAATCAGGAAGCAAACGTGGGTGTTTGCAGCATTGTTTCCGAAAGTCTACGTTTCTGACTGTCCACACTAAAGCATTTCCAAACACCATTCCAAAACGCTGTGT
>JAQQZR010000015.1:18476492-18483992 GCA_030068235.1 Notoglanidium macrostoma | reverse complement strand
ATTATTTGAAAACAAAACAACATTTATTGTCTCTGCATGTGTCCTTGAATATGAAAGCCAGTGTTTTTCATGGAAATGTAGTTCTCAGTCTGAGTATATTCACCATAAAATCATGTCCTGTTATAGGAAAGGGGGGAAAAAGGAATTTAGTGTTGCCTAAAACACACACATCTACAGCTAATTTACATGTATGTGCTTTAGAGTCTCTGCGTAATTATTTAAATTTTTACCTGTATATACTCACTCACACCCTTCACTAAAAAGACTATCATCCCCTCCATATTGGGTACTAAAGAACTCTTCAATGTGTCTAATAAATAAGGAAACCAGAGGGTATGTTCCAATTATAGGGAAAAGGTTTATGCAAGAGCTCTAGAGATAAAACTCTGCCAAGATTCTGCTCAGGTTCTGCTCAGGACATGGAATAGTAGACCACTTCTTCAGTCTTGCACCGCTTTGTGAGTGGTCATGGGAGTATGCTAATCAACTTTAGATATGATTGTGTGCCTCAACATTTGGATTGGGTATTGCAGGCTTATGGGGATATCTAGGTGGCTGCTGAGCCACAGATTTGAAAAAAGCCTCAGATTTGAAAAGTCAAGCACAGAGGGGACAAAGTTTGAGTTTGCCAACAAAGTTGATAAAGTGAGCAAAGCTGCCTAGACATTGATCAAGTATGCCGATGGTGTTCCAGAATGGGATGGGCGCTGTCAAGGGTCTGCGATGATAGGACCTGATTCCCAAAGACTTCAGTGAGGAGTGTAACAATTAAATTTACATTCACATATCTGACTGATGCTTTAAGCCAAAATGACTTTCAATTGATTGTAAGCACAAGCTTCTGTTCAGTAGACCAAAGCCACTGATCCACCACTGCAAAGAAAGTTTTATTTACCACTGTAAAGAAACTCTTAGTTGGCTTTACTTGGATTTTGTTTATGACTTTTTAAATAACTGGAAAAATACCGAGCCATTAGATTCCGGGAGGTCCACCAGCTGACTTCCTGGTTCACACAGACTTGGTGTCCTCTGCGGTAGACGGAGCGGTTGTGATACATTGCAGTTCTTTTGTACTGTGGCCTGAATTCAAGGCAGTCTAGATTCAATTACTACAAACATCAACATAACTCTGTCGACAGTGCCTTTGTACAGAGAGATTTTCACAGCATTCAAAGTTTTAGTTGTTAATGTTGCCAAAAGTTTGAATGTCACTTACATAATGTAATAACTGTAATTAAAGGTGACCCCAGAGACAAAGACTTCTCCATTAGTGGTAACTGAAGACAATGTTGTTTCACCTAATGGTATTTGGCATTTAACTATCCTCAGATTGGCTGCTCTTTATAGGATGTATAAAGGAGGCGTGTGGTGATAAACGAGTGATACAACGTACTGTGATATTTGAAAGGCATTGGACAATTTTTGTTCATTTTGGCCCCGCTTGAACACTGCATTATGAATTATGACATAAGCAATGCTACCTCTTTAATTTTCGTGCACTTTTCATGCATACTGCTTCTTTCTCCCATCCAGATGCAGACTCCAGTGATTGTGAATAACTATGTGTCCCCTGCACCGCTGCCCCTTCAAGGGGACAACATAGCAGAGGGTCGTGTGTGTCGTGTATCTGGCTGGGGGTTCACTAGCCCCACAGGGGGTATCCCTACATCTCTTTACACCGCCACAGTCCCCGTCATCTCCAGCGCCCACTGCAACAGCACGGACTCCTACAACGGCAACATCACAGAAAACATGATCTGTGCTGGCTATGCTGACGGAGGAACAGATGCTTGCAGTGTAAGCTGCACATTTTGCGACACTATTTCAAAATAGTTGTCACACATTATGCAATTTTAATCAGAGCTAAATTGTCGTACGAACTAAGTAGTCATAGCAACTTGCTTATTAGTTAGTAAAGTAACTACAGATCGCTGAAAGTGAAACAAGCTTAATCAAGTTTAACAAAATTAGACCAGTGTATAGAATTTGCATTAATACAGTAAATATAAATAGTTTCAGTATGTGATTTCAGTGTTTAGAAAATTGAGACTTACTTTGTGTATGCAGGGCTTATAACACTTTCCACTTTGCAGGGTGACTCTGGCGGGCCGCTGGTCTGCGAAGGTCGTGTCTACGGGGTCGTGTCTTGGGGCAACGGTTGTGCCGATCCTCAGTATCCTGGAGTTTACACTGCGGTGTCGAAGTTTCGCAAGTGGATAGACAACACCGTATTTGGCTTTTATGGGAACTGCGGCAAGAAATAGACTACCTCAACACATCTTCAATCATTGACTTGAAACCACAAAGAGATCAACATGCCAAATCCCATGATGTTACATTATAAGTTCTTGTTTTTTTATGTTAATAATGTTAAATCTAACCAGCTGTTCTAGGAAAATTTATAAGTAACCTGCTTTGTGTCGGTCTATATCATACCACCATGGTTGATTAATTTTCTTATAAGAGCACACCTGTACTTTGTTCCTTACGTAATCAACTAGATTATGACAGTAAAGCGTTTATTACTAGTATAGTTAAAATAATAATAATAATAATAATAATAGTAATAATAATAATATTTTAAGAAATAATAATTTCTCAGTTTACTTGGCTAACGTTGCTTTACTTGGTTAATTTTTTCTTTCTGAGAGTGTGACTGAGCTGACTGTACTGTTGTGTGTATTCTTTAGTCGGTGCCATATTGTGTAGCAAAAATATAAGATTAGTAGTTCGGATATTTACAGTGTGTTCCTACCAAAGAATTAACATTGTTTGTAAATCTAATATAAATGAGCATTTGTCTCAGAAATTCCAGTGTACTGACTCATTCTAAAGTCTTTAAATGTGGTTACTTTAAAGGTGATGAAAGAGACGTTTGCGATTCCCGCTGACATCGGACTGACCTGGTCACCTCATGCCTACTCCGATTCATTTTCCAAATTAGCAAAGGCTGCACAACCGAACACAGACACACATCTCAGGTTTATTTTGTAAGGACCTTCTCACAGAAACTTTTCCATGTTGTCATCAATATCGCCTGACTATGCAATAATAACAGCTCTCAGGATTTAGACAGTTCATCCAACGTACATTAAAAAAAAAACAAGTTATGCATTTGGTTTTTGAGTTTCAGAAATTTTCTATGTTTACCAGTTATACCAATACAGACCTGGTTAACATTACGGAGTGTTATCCGATAAATAAAAAGCTCCTTATTGATGTCTCAGAGTAGAGTGAGGATGTGTACATCACAAAGCAATTGAATGTTTGTGTTCTGGAGTGTAATAAATTGTTAATTGCATAAATGATGTTTGGTATATTATTTTCCATTTATGTAGTAATAAATGAAAATATGTTCAAAGCAGTTCAGTACCATCTGCTTAGACGTGATATGAAATACAAAGTTTGAAGTTTAGGATTCACATTAAAAGCATCCTGCTGCGTTGTTGCTATAAATCTATTTACTTGTGTGATTTAAAGATGCTTTTGTGGGAAGTTAAAAAAAAAAAAAACATTAGTGTGAGTGGCAGGAATTTGTCATTTCGTCTCTTTTTACTTGAACGAAAGGTAAAGACATTACTGTATAAAGCTACAGACTTATTCTGCGTCTCATTTTCCTCGGAAGTCGGAACTGCGAATGACGTCAAACCCGAGTTGACCGGGGTTTAAGTGCGTTCCAGTACAAGAAGTTGGAAAACTAATACCAGCTATACGAACTCTAGCCAGGGTAATGATTGTTAGCAATACCAGTTGATAACGACGCATTACATGGTATTTTGCACATACGAACAATGTAGCAACATGTCCACAGGTAGACGTTTAACAGTACTGTGTGTTCAATGATTAAATGAGACTCAAATAAGACAAAAGTGCTAAGAAACAGTATTATTACAGCTATCACTTAATGTTGATGTGTGTAGCAGCCATCTTGGATCTTGAAGGCTGGGCTGGTGAAATGCCTCTGACTTTTCCGAGTCAGAATTCCGACTTCATGGGGCGTTCCAGTTGACATTTCCGACTGGGAGCTTGGAAATCCCGACTTCCTGCTACAAATGGAACACACCCTTTTCCTTCACAAAACTATAACAACCTTTTTAAACTTGATCTTTATTCAAATATGCAGTCAAAGAAGATAGCAATGCTTCAGCAATTAACATTTTAAGTATTGTTCAAGAACATCAAATATTAGCTGCATAGCCTCAATGACAAGCTGTAAATTCAGTAAATCACTATAGCACTAAACTGTAAAATAAATAAAAAAATTGTGTTCGGCAGAGCAAAGACCAAAAATCATTGAGTGTGAACGTTGCTAGCAAGAAAATCCAGTGTTTGTCATTGGATGAGATGGAAAGGCTGAGGCAAATAATTAGCAGCACCGTTTCTTTACTCAAACGTACCTGACACAAAGCTGTGATTAACTCTCCAGTCTCACCTGAGAAGTGATCATCCTGTCACAATTACTGAAGTGTCTGGATGCTGGCTTCCAGCTACACAACACTATGTGTGAAACATTAGCTTCCTGTCATGCTCAAACACCAGTCAGGGGTAAAATCACTCATCCGGTGCATTAGGAAGTGTTAGGTAATGTTGTCTTTAGGTGCTGTATCTGCCTCAGGCTCTGCGTTAAATCTATTGGGCCTTTAGCTGAGTTTTAAGCACGAGTTCAAATTCTTCAAGGAATTTTTCAGTGTGAAAACAAACCTGCTGATCATGATACTAGCCGGTGTTTTAACTCTAGTTAGCTGTGTTAGCTAGGAGCCAATTCCATGAAACATTTAACAAAATCTGTAGGTTTCTGTAATTAATAAATCCAAATTCTTGTCACACTGTTGACGTTCTAGACGTTTTTTATTCAAATACAAAAATGCAACTGCATCACGTCACCCTGTTGATGATTATTTTCCTATTACTTTCCTGTAAAGGTACACATTATCGTTTTATAGTTGTCATTTTTTTTATAATATAATCTGAACGCATTTCCTTCATAATAACAATAACATGGCCATGATTTCAGATAAGAGTCTAGTCTGGGGTAATTTAAACACACTTGGGCACACCCATCAGGATTGCCGTCGCCGTATCACCATGACACAGACATAATGTCCTACTTGTCTGACTATCACCTTACCCAACCAGGGACTTACGTCTTTCTGATCAAAGGTGTGTCCTTGTCGCAGTTGTGGCTTCACAGCTGCAGTTTAAGAGACCCAACCTCATTGTTCAATTGCTCTTTATTGTGCAACATTAACGCATAGTGTACTCCATATATTGATATCTCAAAGGAACAATCTAGTGCATTAGGTTAGGTTGGATTAAATGTGGTGAAATGATTCAGTCCTAAAAAAAACAAAACAAAAAAAACCAACAAAAACGAATTGTCCGTGCCAATGGTTCTCAGGAGATCTCAGTTTGTGGCTTAAAAGACTAATCCTGTCATGTAGCACTCAGACAAAAATGACCTTTTATCTGAATCTAGGTAAAATATTCATAACACGGCTATTCCAAGTGGACAGAGAAAACCCTGAGAACATATTCAAGATGAAGTACTCGGTAAACATGTACACTGTCGAAACATTGATGCAGCCAGATTTAACATGGTTCAATTTCTATCACAAATATGTCTTAGCTAAAACGACTCATGCCCAAGATTAACGTAACCAGATTCGTACAAAACGCAAGCACGTGTGATTGGACGCTGACATAACACATGATGTTTTGTTTAACTGTGGGGTTATTTTTAATCTCCCACCTTTAAGACATACGCTATATGTAATAAACGTTAATATTACATTTTAAGTAATTGACCTCAGTTTAATTTATTCCTTAAGGCCTAATAGAGCCATTTATTAGACATAATGTTTTCTGGCACATTGTTTTTCAATGTAATCTGCTGGACAGTGAAGATAAATCACAGTTAAAGGGGTCCTTGCACTTACAATTAAAACATATATATTTACTTATCATCCTGAAGGTAAACTTACTATGGGTCAAACACCGATATTGGCTTCTTTCGATTAAACTCGCTCCTTTTCATGTTCATTGCTTTTATTTAAAGTTGAGCTTCTTCTTATTAAGATGGATTTTCTTTCTCAAAGTCTTTATTTATAGACAATTCTAAGCTGACTTGCCCTTCAAGCCACCACAGGCATCTTTGCTTCCCCCTGTGACAAGACTAGACATTTCAAATGATAGTTCAGCCAGGCCATAAATTCAGCCTGGCAGGAACGGTGTGTATCAGAGCCGGAAACCTCAGACTGATGACTTTCTGTCCGTATATGGACGAAGACATGGAGGACTCAAAAAGAAAATCAATACTGGCTTTCAGACCGGGGACGAACAAAACTCAGATTTATTTTGAAACTCTTTATACAACCTTGAATTTGGAGATTTAGGTCTAAGAAACGAAAATGTTTAGTGTGGCTCGATTACTTCAGAGCAGCAGTTTCTCTAGTTTGTCATTTTTTTAGTTATCCTTGAGGCGACTAAAGCTCTCATGTCATACTACTTTCTAGTAGCAGCATTTTATTTGGATGTGAGCTAATGGCATGCTTCCTGTCTCCATTAGGTTATGGTGATCACTTCAGGCATGCCATAGCAAGAAAATAAGAAATGAAAGGGTGGTGTGGCCTAATGCAAAGTTGATTATTTTCAAAGGACGGTGAATGTTCAGAAGTGCTGAACGTTATTAATCTAATACCACAGCAATTTACCAACCATGATATTTTAAAATGAATTAAAGAATGAGACATCATTTTTTTGTTGTTGTTTAAATTTACATTTAATGTAGGGGAATGACTGTGAACTAGTTAGTTCTTGTTATCACTTACATAACAGCTCCAATTTTTAGCTCCGCCCATCCCAAGTGTTTCAATGACAAAACAGTGTCTTTCTATTTACAGTGTCTAAATCGGACAGTTAGTTTCCCCTATCTGCACATTTTTTATTTTCTCCCAGAAATCAGATTTTAAAACATCATTCTCCTATAAAGTCCGAAGGCGAGGCTACACCTGACTGATAGATTCCCCAGAAGAGACCAGTTAATTTCACCACACAATTTACCATCATATACCTTCTTATATGACCTTTTCTGGACACATGTACAAATACAAACTGTTAGCCATTTCTATTCAAAATGCTTGAAACATCAAGAGGTTTTAATATGAAAAGGTTAGTGTAATCCTGATGGCTACCTAGCCATATAGCAATCGCGCTAGCTACCTAGCCGTACAGCCTCCATACAGCCAGATGGCTATGGAAATTAGCATAAAAGCCATTTGTTCATCAGTGAACACACAATACCCATCATTAGCATGGATTTTATAAGTAGTTAGGTAGTTGGCACTGTGCTCAGAATAGCCATGAATCCTAAATAAGGAGTTTTAACTCACCCTGGTGAGCTCATTCCGCATTGGTCATTGGTTTAGTGGTTAGCACTGTCGCCACACAGCAAGAAGGTCCTGGGTTCGATCCCCGGGTCACCCAGGGTGCCTTTCTGTGTGG
>JAQQZR010000015.1:18457642-18470327 GCA_030068235.1 Notoglanidium macrostoma | reverse complement strand
AGATGCTGGGATTGGCTCCAGCTTCCCCGCGACCCAGACGGATAAAGCGCTATAGATAATGGATGGATGGATAGTTACATTCAATGTTGGGGACGTTCATAAGAAAAATTAGTTCTTGTTATCGCTTATATTATAGCAACTATAAAGAGTGGTTCTTTCATCAGTCTCTCTCTCACTCTCTCTCGATCACATACTGGAGACGCCTTCCATAAATCTCTAAGAAACATGTGCTTACTGTAAACTTCATCATAACAGTGATTTGAATAACAGTCTTATTCCTCTGGAGTGTAAAATTGAAATGTCATTTATGTGTAATCAATTTGTTGAAAAAATGTGTTGTGATATATCTCTATATTAATATATAATTCATTGTTTTTTTAAATTGCTATTCTTCTACCTAAGTTATTATTTTTTTTCACATCAGAATCAGAAGTACTCCTTTTAGCTTTTCAGAACAGGACGTGACCTGCTTGTTACATAAAGCCGCATCGAAGGCTGCAATTACCGTAGCTGCTCGTTTTTCGCCCCCTCTTAAATCTCAGCTGCACTTTTACTGTTCCCCGTGAATAACTTCCCCAGCAAGAAAGGCAGATACTGAGGAAAGCGCCGTCGGTGCCAGACCTTTTAGGAGCAACTGCAAAGTGAAGAAATGAGTCAGAAATGAGTTGAGCCGTTAATTATGTTTCAAAAGTGGCCATTAGGCAGACTAGTAGCCTGTTGTGTGAAGACAAGCCCTAATGAGGTATTACGTATGCAAAAATGGCACTCCGTTTCCCTTCTGTCTCTCCTCGTGCTCTCATCCTGATTGCGATTCATCAAGTTGCTCCTGAGAGGAATGTCAAAACTCAAGAGCTGTAATGTTTCTTAACAAGAGTTGTCAGTTAGGAGAAAGACCTCTCTGCTGTCTGTCAGTTGATAACAGAGCTTAAGCTCAGATCAGAGCTGTGTGTGTGAGACATAACATCCTACACCTCTCCTCTGCACCATTAATGCTAAAGCAGACAGACACAGACATAAAAACACCTACATACTGTATCTGCCCAAGCATATTACATTTCTGATGTCTTGGGAACATTTTTTTTGATAATGGATAACCATTTCGCAACTATATTATAGCCATAAAACACACATATATATGTATATTTTTTATAAAAAAGGACATATAGGTAAGTGCAAAAGTTTGCATCCCCTATGGGTTTTGAAGGAAAAAATGAAAATGTACATTTCACAATGTGTCAAAGAATAGAAAGTATTATACAACAGCAATCCAAACTATGTGACAGAATCAACAGAAAAGGAGTTTGAAAATAAAAGGATGTTTACATTATCATATTCTCAAAGGAAATTGTTTAGCAATATCTTAAGATACACTTTTGGCCTTATAGGCCAAAAGTAAATAAAAGGGAAACATTATGTTAGAAATAATTTGTCTTAACTAGGGATAGATTAAAGGTACATATTTAAAAAAAAAAATTCAAGACACTTGAAACAGGATATGAATGTTTACAAGAAGGACGTGAGCATGAACTTGAGCAAATATGACCCAGGTATACTTCATTGTATGCAGGTATGACAACTTCCATGTAGTAAAGAAACAGCTATTGCTAGCTAGTGACCTTGCTAATGTAGCATGTATAAATGCTATCTAGCTTTGCTAGCAATGCCATTCAGTTATATTAGCAAGCTAGTTAGCTAGCATTGGCTGTCAGTTGGGTTATTTGTTCTCTTAAAAAACAAGAAAACATATGAAAATACACGAAAATATGCAATTTATTCATTATTTTTTATTTATATTCGGAACTGGTGTCAGTCGCTTCCGCTGTCCACCATGCTTTTTGAAAATATTGGAAGTCACTGGAAGTCATGTGATGCAGTAGACAATGAAGTGGGCTCTGGCTGTATACTGGAAATGTTCACCTGAGCAGTATATCAATCTGGGTAAATGCAGATTTTAATTTTTCATGCATTACAAACTACTTACTAGTTTATCCAGTGTCCAGTATGGACATAGTCTATAAACTAGAACTATACACTAGATGAGAAGAATATCAGCTTAGACTTTAAGAACACATTAAGAACACATTATGAAAATATAGACAGATGATGCCAGCAGTTGTAGGTGTTAATGATCAGTCAAGGTGGAGTACTGAGGACAAAATGACATATTGGGAATTAGAGTTTGTTACAAAAAAAGATTGCAAAAATTGCCAAAAACATGAAAAAAAAAAAATACAAAATGAGATGAAACCAATGATGAGAACAACAAAAAAAAAGGTTAGGTACAGTCTAATTTTGACAAGGTTTCTTTGCTGACAGGCTTTTTATTTTATAGCTATTTCTTTTAGCATAGTATCCATGCTAAGGGGATTAAGGACATTAAGGACATTCAAATAATATGCTTAAGATTTCTATTTCTATTTAATAATTTACTTCAAATCCATAATTTGGGCAACAGAATGGTTTCAGCTTTCAAATCAACCTCATCGATCAGAATCACAAAACCAATGAAACAGAACCTGAGAACTTATTTTCTGCTAAGGAGCTTTAGGAAATTTGGATGCTTCAATTTCCTGTTAGAATATTCCAAATACTTCATAGGGGAGATTATATTGTAGTGATTGAAAATAAATACAATATTTGAAAATGTTTGATGATCATATTTTGAGGTAAATTGAAGTTACAGTGAGCTGAGGAGGAAAAAAAAGCTGTTTGGTTTTAATGTTGGATTAAATCGTTGTATATATCATATAATATCACAGTCTGACTGTAATCATGTAACAATTGTTAATGACATCAGCCACCCAGTGACATCACGGATCAGATGCACTTAATATATAGGGATCTATTGAGGTCTTTATGGTGGCCTTGGCAAAGTATTTTTCTTTCTGAAGCACTTCACTAGAATCCATCAAACCTGTCAGCGACACACACACAAACACACACACACACACGCACACAGGATGAGAAATAGACTCACACAGTCACATAAACAGAAACAAGCAGTGGAAATGAAGGGGTGGCAGCATCCTGACTCAGAATACAGCAAAATCACACATCTATCAAGTACCGGCTTATAAAAAGACAGTAAATGTCGAGGGGGTGTGGAGCTGAACGAAGCGTGAGAGGATTTCTGAAGCTGACTCGTGGGTGTGCTCTGTCACTCCCTCAGAGCTGTTTCTCCGTACACATGACTCAGTCTGACTGAAGCTCAAACACACGCTGTGCACATTTTAAACACACCTCCAGGAGGAACATTAGCCTCGCACACATCACAGAGCTTAGAGTTAAGTTAAAAGCCTACAGCAAAAGATGAATTGTAGTGAGAGATGCAGGAGCATTACTGACCCTCTACCTCAATGGCACACAAAGCGCACTCCAGATAACGTGTGCAGGAATTGCTCACTGTGATTTTTATACAGCAGAATCCAACTGTCTGGGTCCAAATCTGCTTCTATTCAACAGAATTGAGAAATTGAGAATTTAATCCTTAACACTAATCTAAAGCACTTTAATGAACACTATCCAACAGAGGCTGAGGAGTCCCTCTTTCGTATTACATCATGGGATCCTCATTTAAAAATTCTAAAAATAAGATTCCGATGGAGTTTTCCAAGGCCCTCCTCGTAAATAAACTCGCATTGCTGCTATGGTGACATGGACATGATACGGTAACAAATCTGGTATCAAAATGGAGCTTCTTGAACCAGAAATCAGAAAATAACCATAGCTCATATCACCCCGAAAATGTATAATTAATAAGACTTAATACCTGGTACCACATATTGCGATGTCCTGAATCTTTAATTATGCAATATATGTCTTTCGACTATTTATTTATTTTTTTTAAATTGCAGGTTGACTAGTAAATAATGAATAGGCTACTCGTGCAACTACACATGCATAGATAACAGATTACACTAGCCTCTTTGTATCTACTTGAGAGCAACTGCCATTTCCACATTTGTAGCGGTTCTACCTCAGCATTATCCAGGAGCTGATCCATCCACTTTAATGTTCTCCTCAAGGGCCTGAGGGGGTTCAGAGTGCAACGTGTGCAAGCCGACTGCTCACAAACTGCTTCAAAGGTACTGATTCTCACCCAATCATTGGCTTCAGGGATGAGCCTGAGAGAGGGCAGAGTCAGATCGATAAGTAGGAAGCGTGATAGGGTACTGTGGGCCGCAAGGCTAATGGGAATAGAAGAGAATCTCCTAGCCATTGTAAACCTTAGACTGAAATGAGCAGTAGACCTGAGGCAAGCACTTAAGAGTAAAGCATAGTACATATTGTATTTCTGGAAGACAGAGAAATACACAGATGAAAAATAAAATAAAGGCAATGATAAACTGATAAATAATGACTTTACTTAACTTGCTTAACTTTTTTTTTTAAAGATCAGCTGTTCAATCTTCTTTTAGCGTTATACATTCCAGACTGAGTGCATGTTTTAGCTGAGTCATTACAAGGAGTTCCAAGAGGATATGTACATAGTTTCATAGCTCATAATTGCAAGTCAACATCTCATGTTTTATTAACTGAATATTAACTTGCCTTGCCAAGGTATAACTGCAATCGAGTACTTTACATAAAGCAGCTGGCACACTTCCTCTTCAATTACCTGTACAGCTGACTTCCATAAACAGCTGTGCTCAAAGTGGGCATGAATTATTAATTCACGCACCCCAAAGGTGTAAGTTGTATCTTTGATAGTTATTTCAGAAATTGGACCCAAGTTTCTAATGAAAAGGCGGCCATTTCCACTTAAGCACCTCCTCGGCATGTGGGTCTGTGAAATGGTCTGAACTCCAAATTATGTCTTTCTCCTTTTTGAAACAGACGTGATGGTGCCAAACTGGATGGTTTGAGTATTTCAGCATTTCAGTCAACAAAAATGCTTTGTTGATGAGAGATGTCAGAGCTGACAGGAAGGCTACAGTAACTCAAATAACCACTCTTTACAACCAGGGTGAGCAGAAAAGCATCTCAGAATGGGCAACATGGCAAACCTTGAGGTGGATGGCCTAAAGCAGCAGAGGAGCATAATACGTTTTACTTCTGTCAGCCAAGAACAGGCATCTGAGGCTACAGTGTGCACAGACTTACCGAAAATGGACATCATCTGGTCCTTTTCCAGTTTTCACCTGTCCAGTTTTGACGGGTGTGTTTTATATCCACAGCTATTACACATTACTGAACTTGTAATTTGTTACAACATCTGATGAGTGTTGAATAGAAACCCAAGCATTGATCGCTTTCTTTTTCAACATTTTTCAAACACCTGGTCTTCTCATCTGATCTAAACTGCTTTCGGAATGTCTAATTTATAAACCCACATACGTTTGTGTAAGAACCAAATTTGTAGAGAGAAGCTCTGGGATTTACAGAATGGATGAAAATTAAAAACCTGCACTTGGATGTGGATTTTAATAAACCATGTAAAACCAATATTGGATCTTTGCTTTTCATGGGATTCGTGAGTTTATTGTACAATACTGAATGTTGGAATACAAGTCAAAACTTTTACACCTACTAGCCAACTAAGGGTCTTTATGATCTAAGTTTGATTGTTCATTTATTCTTACACTATTGATGGATCAACTTACGAGAATATATTTTTTTGTTTACTCAGATTGTACATACTGTGGATGTGAAGCCAAGTCTCCCTAGTGGCTCTGATTTAAGACACTGTCAGAAACAGACACTAATTAGCACTAACAAGCTCCCTTGTGTGCTTCTTTTTTGCTCCATGCTGCCATTGTTCTCAGTGCTAAAAAGACCCATAGAACCGAAATCGAGTGAATAATGTTTGGTAGGCTGTCTTAAAAATAGGGGCGTTAACGCACCAGTGAAGGGCAATTAAAGTCAGGATAATTTTAGTGACACTCCCTGCTGCTTAAACACCCACTCTCGCTCAGTTTCCTCAGTCGCAGCCTCTGCAGTGAAGAAAGAGCCCAGAAAGTCCTAAAGCCACAACAGAAGACTTGAACTGCAGAACTCGCTGTCTGTAAATAATCAATTCTGTGTGGTCAGATTCCTGATGCAGGAGTATCTGTCCAACCATATACTCTTAGGGTGAAAGATCTTCCAAGTAAAAGAACTTAGGAACTGTAGCTCCCGTAACTATCCTTGAGGAACCACTTTCAAAGTATTGAATACTGAAGAAGAAAAACTTCGTGTTTTCTCTCCTCTTCACTGTTAGGGAGTTCCGTGTAGTTATAAGGTTTCATTGGGGGTGAATTCAGAGGAAGAGTTCTACTTAGCACCCTTTGATAGGTGTACTATCTTAAAAGGGTTCTATGTTGAATCCTCTGGGGTAGTTCACTTACAGAATTAGTGCTACTTGGATAATTTTGGTGGGTGTAGACTCATAAATGGGTTCTATAAGGAACACACTGGGGTGGTACACTCTTACAAAGGTTCTACTTGGAACTCAATGGTGGGTGTACAGAAAAGGTGTAAATTGGAACCCTGGGGTCGAAATTCTTGAATGGCTTCCACATGGAACACTCCAGGGATTGAACAATCTTAAGAGAGTTCTGCTTGGAACCCTTTGGTGGGTGTAGATTCTTAAATATAGATTTCAAATACTTTGAATCCTCTGGGGGTTTACATTCTTAGAATAAGTTCTACATGGGACCCTCTGAGTGTGATCGTTCTTAAATGGGCTGTACATTGAACACTCTGGGGGTTGTACGGTCATACTGTATTCCACTTGTAACCCTTTGGTAGGTGTACACTCATCAAGGACTTCTACTTTAAATCCTCTGAGGGTGTACACCCATAAAGGGGTTCTACTTAGAAACCTGGGGTGCAGATTATTGAATGGCTTCTACATGGAACACTTTGGGAGTTGTAAAGTTTTACAGAGGCTCTACTAGGAACCTGATGGTGGATGCACACTCTTAAAGAGTTCTCACTTATAACCAGCTAGGAGTTTTACATTTATAATGTTGCTCTACTTTGAATCCTCTGGGGGTTGGACAGTCTTATAAAAGTCCTACTTGGAACCCTCTGGGAGATCTATACTCATAAAAGGATTTTAATGGGAACTTCCTGTGGCTGTAGAGTTTTCTTGTGTTCTTCAGCCTTCTGTGAGTGTACACTGTTACAGCAGTTCTACATGGAAAAAGCAAGGGGGAAATATACTCTAGGAATTGGTCTTTTGGGTCCTTGGAACACTTTCATGGGTGTACACTCTTGAAAAAGATCTACTTTGAAACCTCTAGGATTTTATGCACTTAGAAGGAGATCTACCTGAAACTACTGGAGAGGGGGTTGTACACTTTTAAAAGTGTTGTACATGGAACCAATTGGGGATGTAGGCTCTAGATGGGATTCTACTTGGAACCCTTTGGAGGATATACATTCTTAAAAAGATTCTACTTACAGTACTCTGGGGGTTGTGAATGTTTAGAAAGGATGCCACTTGAACCTCTTGGGGATGTGAATGTTTATAAAGAGTTCTGCCTGACACCATTGGTAAGGTGTGGTTTTTAAGGGGGTACTACTTAGAATTAATTGGCAAGTCTATAATCTTAAATACGCATAATACTTGGAACCAATTGTTGGCATATACTCTTAGATGGGAGTCTACCTGGAACCCTCAGGATAGGGGGGGTCTACACCCTTAAAAATGTCTGAAATCTCAGAACTGCAAAACCATCTGTATGGTTATCTGTATTTGTATGACGTTCTCATGGGCTTATCAATAAGAAAGTATAAATAAAAATACATAACAGGAATTGTAAAGTTGACATGCTCTGATTTTTTGTTTAAAGATATTGCGGCAGTTTCTCTAAACATGGCTTAAAAACAGAAGTGTACACTCAGCATCTCTGTCCACTGCGAAATACAACATCCACACCAAATAAAAAGCGATCAGCAAAATTCATCATCTGACTCAGACATTGGCAAGCTGATTTATCTGAAATCCTGGCAACCTGACATAAGCCTCACAGTGTCTCTCACTTTTTTCTTTTAATCCTGGGAATTGTGGGTAAGCGTGCAGATGGCTGAATTAATAACACACTCTTTGCTGACAAAAGTGCTTCAGGGTGGTGTCCTGATCCAAGTACATAATGAAATATATTGTATTTGTGACTAGTGATAGAGAGTGATAAATATGGGTTCCAAATTAGGTGGCATGAATCTATAAATTGTAATCGATTATAGCGGTTGACATGAAAACCTGATGGACATCATACCAGCTCTGACATACCATCTAGTAATTTTTAAACCACCAAGTTTTTAAGTTTGCAAATGCACTAAACATATACAGATGTATGTGAACACTATTCACTATATGACGCACTGTTCTTGTAGTGCTGTCCAAACACATTGAAGCGCACCCAGTGCACTATTTTTAATCCAATAATGCACCATGATAATAAATAATAAATGGTACCCCAGCAGACACGGTCACTTTGACGCTAAATTTACATTTACATCACTGTTTAAAATTATCCAGAGACTTTCCTGAGCTGAGGAAAAAAAACATGCCATGTCTTGCTAATATACGGCTGCATTACGAGCGAGCTGGAGGGATGAGGAATAAATCAAACAGTGCTGAATTTTACTGCTGCATGTGTGCTGTGATGCAGGTACATTATAAGAACAGAAGACGATTCATGGCATGTCAGATTCATACACTTGACTTATAATTCAGCGCTTTCTTGTGTTATTAGAAAGTGTTCATCATTGTATTGTTGTGTCACACACTAACGTGGATCTGAACCTGCCACAACATACATGCATACATACATTCATAATATGACCATTATGTCATTGAAGGCTTTTTTTTTTTCCTATTTATGAGTTCAGATCTTCACATAACATGCATAGCATAACATACATAGCTAGATATAATATAGATTTTTTTCTTTCTTCCTCTGAAAAACATATTTGATTTTCCATCCTCTAAAATGTTGAACTGAAAAGAAAAAGAAAACGCTGCAGGTTGTTCAGAAGAAAAGAGAATTTCTTTTGAACGTCCTTCAGCTTAGAGTTATACGGCCTTGCTGATGATAAAGCGATGACGCTGTTCTGGTTTTGTGCCAGATCTCCATTATAATTGCAGTTTATCATCAGGTCGTGAAACTACGTACATCGAACCACAATTGGAAAGTCTCCTTCTTCAACAAAGGTGACTCGATATGGCAAAACTTTCCTCTAACACCCCCACCCTTCCTCGTTGTGGTATAAAGTGTAGCTTTTGTTCTGCAGAAATTACGCTTTTAGTGACTTGAATATAAATATTATAATTGTGTAGAAAGTGATTATTACCTGCTGGAGAAAGAATCATTTCTAATGAGATTTTCTCAAAAGAGCGAGACTCGATGACATTATTTGAAATGAGTCATTTAGGAGAAAATCCGTGAGGCTATGCCGAAAGTACAGTTTGCAGATTTAACCTACAGTTTTAATGTCTCGCTTATATCCTGCATTCAGATTGCTCATTTTCCACATGCTGGCTTTATAATTTCAAGATAAAGGGCAACCAGGAAATGAAAATGATACTGCACTTCAATAAAGTTAGAAATGTAAACTACCGTGTTTTATATGGTTCCATAAACTCAGCAAAGAACTGAATGATTTCTGGGTCAGTACTGTATTTCTCAAAATGGAGCCCAGGGACTCCGAACAATCCATAAACTTGCGCTGATATTTTTGCTGATCTGATTTTACTATAAGTATAGAGTAGATATAATACAGATATGAGTACATTAATACAGAAAGACAGTTATACCCTGTTGACCTGAAGTGAGTCACGTCTCACCCCACACACAGATCAATACTCTGTGCACACACTGTTCTCTGTGCACTCATTAATCAAGAACTGGTACATACACACTTTTTTTTTTAGCACATTAATCATTTTACACCTCTTTCATACTGCTCATATTTAGACAGTACACATTCATCACTGGATCTCTATATACCCATCTCACTGTACATAATGTATAAACCTTGCCACCCAATTTGTTTATTTATTACTACTACTATGTAGTGGTAATACTACATAGTAATACTACTATGGTGGTGCAGCGGGTGGCATTGATGCCTCATAGTATGTGGGGTTTTTGCATGTTCTGCACATATCCCTGGGGTTCTCTGGTTTCCTCCGACCTCCCATAAAACATGGGATAGATTTCAAATCCACTGTGACCCTGACCAGGTTAAAATGCTTACTAAATATCACTGAATGAATGAACTAACTATTCAATATAAGCCCACAATATACTTAAACATTTTAAACACTCAAAATTCATGTGAACTTGATTTTACTGTGCAGCTCTACTGACAACACAGTGGTGCATTAAGGCTTGGGCTGCTCATGGGAAGGTGTGTGAGAAGTGAGTTCAAATCCCAGCACTGTCAAGCTCGGTATGCTTCATTCTTAACCCTCTCCTGCTCAGCTGTATCCTGTAGCTTCAGACAGAATTGTTGTATTTTGTAGGTGCTTAATCTCAGACATATCAGACAGGGTTAGGGTTAGGGTTAGGGTTTGGTAACTAACCATTTAATAAATTGTTTTTATATTTCTAACATGTGGTATGGTGATATGGTGGAAACTGATATTTGATTTGAGGTTGATGCCATGGCAACACCGGCCTCTCTCTTCTCTCAGTTAAAAAAAAGATGCAGAAGCTTCATTTTCTTGTTTGAAGCACTCTCATCGTCCCTCAAGTGACGGGGGAGAAGCGGATAGATATTTGGAATTATTTATTTGTTTTTAAGTGCACTTTCAAGCCAATACATAGTTTAATTCCGAGTCATTTTAAGGCTAGCGTGCTAATGGTATCTTCAATGTGTCATGAACGGACAGGAGTTTGGACGCAGACATGCAGGTTTATTGGCAAAGCCGACAAATCCAAAGGACAGAGGCAAAATTTTCTCCAAACGGTTTTCGAAATTTCTCATCACATAGAAACCCAACAGAAGCTTTGCTGTCTGATTTTCCAGATCTATGGCACAGATAAATGAATTTCATTCTCATGCTAGGCTTTGTTATCTGTTACCCCTTAGTGCCAAGAAGAGTTAATGTTAATGTTTGTGTGAAAGCCTCATGCCATAAGCCTTGGCATTATTCCATAATTAACTTCAACCTAGCGGAGAGAGAATGTGCAAACTCGCAAAGCAGAATTTGATGACTGAGAAATCGAAATGTAAATTTGCTCGTTCTCAAGTGCCGCTTGCAGAAGTACGACTTCAGAACATTTCTCTCCATACACCTCTAAGGAGAAGATAAAACTACAAAGCAGGCTTGATCTAAATGAGATTTTCACTATTTATGAGCTCAGGGGACATACCGTTGAGCCATAAGGTATATTAATCTCAGTATACTCAACAGACAGATTTATAATCAGGCACTATTAACACAGGAAGAAAGCAGCTCTTTGACACACTGATAGAATTGCTTATTTAATGGTATTGAATAATTGGTTATTAAAAGCATGGAGCCGCTCAGTAAAGCAGTATTCAAATAGTGCAATTAAAACAACTTGCTCTCAGCTGTATCTTTGTAAGATGAGCATGCAGTATATTAACAGAATAAATTACTTTATCGTACAGCAGAAAGGCAGAGGTCTGGAGGAATTGCTAGCTCAGTAAAGTATTGTAGTAGAGGCTTATAAGTGTCTGTCAGGGCAAAAAGGAACTTTCACAAGCAAGACCTCCTGTGAGTTCTCACATTTCTTCTCATCTATGATTCTCTAGGGGAAAACACAAAAGACATGTTATATATATATATGTTGCAGGCTTGGAAAACCCACTAGATTTTATTGACTTTTTTTTTGACTAGTAACATCGAGCCAAAGGTTTGTGGATATCTGACCATCACATCCATATGTGGTTCTTCCTCAAACTGTTACCACAAAGTTGGAAGCACAACTGTATAAGATGTATTTGCCTTTGATGATCTGTGACTTAATAAACTGTAAACACATTTCACCAAAATTATGTAGAATTGTTTTTATTTGTGTTCAAATACTGACTTCTGTATCTGAATTTGATTTGAACTCAAACAGGTATGGCCTATCCCTAGATATACAGAAATGCTAGCACTGTCATGGTATAGCATGAAGTGTGAATTCCGGCTCTGACAGTTCTTCATCCTCAGCTCATCACTCGAGTTAATAAATAGCCTTAACTGGCAATGTGTGCTGGAATATTATTTTGATCCTACTTGCACCTTTATTATTACCTCAGCCAAGGAGGTTATGTCTTTGATGCTATTTGTTTATTTGTCTGACTATAAGCCAGATTGCGTAAAACCTATTGAACTGATTTTCATGAAATTTGGTGGCAGGGTATAGCATGGGCCAAGGAAGAGCCGATTAAATTTTGGAGCAGATCTGAGTCCATGGGCGGCTCCATGAATTTTATATATATTTTGCTGACGTTGCAAGTTATGCCATTTGGTCTAGGTGAAAGTCTGCCCTCAACAATGCAATGCATCTTAATATCTAGTTGATGGCAGTGAAGTTCAGCAGTGACAAAACATAGCCAAAGTAGAAATGTGATAACTCCATTAGAAATACATCCTGACATATAAAGTGGTAGCAGTTGCAGATCTGTATCATATCTGTATAAGAGTCGACTATTGTACTTATGTCCCTTGTGATGGCTGTGTGTACACTTGTGACCTCAATTGTATTTGCAAAAGAAAGAAAAATTTTTTATATAT
>JAQQZR010000015.1:18439052-18450726 GCA_030068235.1 Notoglanidium macrostoma | reverse complement strand
TGTGTGTGTGTGTGTGTGTGTGTGTGTGTGTGTGTGTGTGTGTGTGTGTGTGTGTGTGTGTGTGTGTGTGGGTGAGAATGATTCTGCAAAGTGTCGCTCCACGCAGAGAAAATGTTCTTGAATCCTCACAGGTATGAAATAAAATCAGGCAGTAAAACAATACCTTACAGCTTGCTCCTGATTATAAATTAAACTATTAAACGGTTTTCAATGAGCACACGTTTAATAAATCTAACTATATAGTTATAGCAATTTATGCCTGCACAATTACATACACACCTTCATTAAAACCCTGCACATCTGGCTTCAAGAACAGAAAGGCAGCACGCATAAATAATGCACGAGCCAAAGTATCTGCTTTGTGTTTTCCATCATAAAATGACAAGGCTCATCTCTATGCAAGAATAATCGAGACATTCATTTTCCCACCGAGGCCAGGAGACAGAGACGAGTGCAGAAACGTATTAACGCTGTGTCTACAACCCCACTGCCCCTCCAGCTTTCCTTTACATAACTGTGGAACATTTTTTTCGAAGCTTATCAAGGGAGCAGTCTTATTATTGGGGATGCGGAGATTAAAGTGCAAAGGATTTTGATCTCAGTCCTTGGCAGTTCTGTCACGGAGCTGTAGACTCACCCACTTGTCTCCATAACTGCTAAAAACTTCTCTCAGGTGAACAGAGAGATGATTGGGCTTGGGAAGCGAGTCTCTTGTCTGTATCGAAAAAACATGATCGAAATGCAGAGGATAAATACGATAATTGTACTTTGTTTAAAAACAATTGTATTTTAAGCAATTTGTACTCACGTCTTCATGAAGCAATTACAACTCAGGTTATGGTTCATTTTAAATGAAACATCTTACAAGTGAGTTAGTGTCATGAAAATCATGACGGGAGCAGCACAATGCATTCAGAAGGCTACACGAACATTATCTGCCAATTTAAAAAGAAATGCATCCGATCTAACTGGGATGAACCTCATCATGTAGCAATGACTCAAAACACACTGCCAACACAACGAAGACTTCATCAGGAGACAAAAACCAGTCAATACCCCAAAATGAGCATGCATTTGAACTCCTGGAGAAGAGACGGAAAAGAAAAACCCCTCAAAACTAACAAATCTGGAAAAGCATCGCAAAAGAAGAATGCAGCACTTTTTGGTTGCTAAACAGCTGCCACTGTCGCTAGCCATTATCTTAAGCTGCTAAAGTCAGGGTCAGATTGTCATAATCAATTAAAGCAGCCTTTTGGAGCTTGTTATCTGGGCTCCTGCTGTTCCGTAGGTGACTTCAGCATGCCCTGCACACCGTCTTCAGCCTTCAAGGATGTGACAAGTCGCCCTGCGGGAGCAAGCAGACCGAGAGAACACTTTTTCAGAAAGCCAGCACCGTGTTCAGGTGTCAGAAAGAACAGCTCTGTAGTGTAATACTCATCCTGATATTCATGTGTTGTAGTGATTGGAAGAATCTGAATAGTCTGTATTTTTAAAGGTGCTGTTCGTAATGTCTAAAGGTAACTCCTGGCATATAAAAGTCATAACTTTTGGAAAGTATTTTAGAAAAACACATCTGATTTGTGTTACAGCCACGCAATAGACTTTGCTAGTGTCTTCGACTCAGGCTTCTTTCTACATTTTTTTCTGACACATAATAGACTTCATATTTCCTGTTGAGTCGCTATTACGGCAATGCAATTACCTGTTCCAAAAAGGAACGCCAGCATTAACAGGCCAGAGAGCATCTGATTCATCATGATGTCACTCACTGTGAACGTGTCCAGTGCATTTACCATCGTCTTCTAACAGGCTCTTAAAATCCAAAATAGACTGTCACGTTTGATTATATTTTTAAAAAAAGGACAGACGCAGTCCTTCGCAGAGGTAGAACGGACGACGTTAAGCTGAGTTGAAGAATTAAAAAGCAGTAAACATGGGATCTGGGCCAAGAAAAAAAAAAAAAGGTAAAAACATTGACGTCAAAGCTAGACCATTAACAGATCATTATTCTTAGACGTGCATTTCTCAGACAGAAATGCACCGTAGAAAAGAAAAGCTCGTTCACAAATCCCCAATTTCAAAAACAGCAAACTTTGATTTGCTCCAATGCAAAGCTGTCTGCTTTCCAGTACAGTAGAATGTGACGGCACAATAAACGCACGTAGACTTACAGAGCAGCAAAAAGACCTCACAAGTCATTTTGTCACATTACCAAGCTTTTTGAGAACATTCGCTTCAGGCTGATACAGTATGCGTGGGTGTGTTATGTGTGCGAGTGTCTGGTACACAGCAGGAGATTGCTCTCTAAGATCTCTTGACTGTAATAGGGACCAGCAGCAGAACAAATGCAGGTCTTTGCTTCTTGCCTGCGCATGCTGAGGTGATCTGTCTGAACTCCTGAAGGCACTTTGCTCTCACAAACACAGAAAGCACTGGAGGAGCAGCATATTAGAAGAAGCCAATCGGCAAACTGGCAGCTCTTAGCGAGAGAGAGAGAGAGAGAGAGAGAGCAGTTAGAGAAGACCTTAGAAGAATTATCGAATCACTTCTGTTATTGCACATTCTCTCAACCGAGCTACCAAACGATGCCCAAAGGAGAACAGCAATGTTATGAGCTTTAATCTAATATATCGATGTGTAGGAGTGTAATAAGGAGAGACTCCACTCGCTTAACTGAGAGGATTTTATAAAGGGGTCAGCGCTTATTAGCTCTCCTTGTACCCATTCCTCGGTTGTTTATTAATGGATTATTATTTATATGATCAGTATATATATATATATATATATGATCAGTACTGTAGGTTCTCCATCACACGGTGTATGAAAGCCATGTCCGGTGTGCATTAAACTTGCCTCTGTGTTATTGAGAAGCTTTTTTAAAAAAAACTGCTAGCCTTTTATTTTACATAATGGTATGAAGAATATACTAAAAAGACAGGTCAAAGACTGCTTCAGTTTTATTGTTATTATTATTATACAGTTATTATTCACAATCAAGGTCATTAAAATAGTGGGGGGGGGATTTAACATCTATGGAATAAGTAGATTTAACATCTATGGAATAAGTTAAAAGCTTATAACTTATGATAAAGCTTATGGAAAGCACAAAGTCCATTTTCAACATTGACCAGTGCTACTGTAACTGACATGTAAAGATTTCCCTATAGAAGATGATATCAAGAATTCTACATGATTTAAAAAAAAAAAATGTATGTGTAGTGTCTGTCATCCAAGTATGGTAAATTAGCTGTTACTATAGAAACGATGCTGTATTAGAACTAAATTAACCTTCTATCTACAGTAAATCAATCTTGTATCTACCTAACTACAGACTGAGCTGCTGTTAAAGAAAATAAATCAACTAATAAAACTGCCTTTTTCCTCTATCATTAGAACAAAATTGAATCGAAGACTGTTTGAGTTTTGTTGATTTGCTATTGGGTCAAAATCCCTGAGAAATTATTTGGAGTGATTTACTGTTAGATCGGATCAGGATTTCTGTGTTTCTCCTGCTTGAGGTAGAATGTCAGTGAGGTCTATGCAATTAATTGTCCTGCTCTGGACCATAATATACACAGTATAACGGTTTAGTGGATAAAGAAAGGTTCTCAACTCTCAACAAATAGAGTTCTTACTTTTTAAATAGGTTATAACTGGAGCTGTTTTCTGAAATTTAAAGATAGGCCGATTGGACAGGCTTTTTACAGCCCTGTGACTGTCACACATGATAGATTCTTTTATTTTTATTGTCAGAGCACTTGATTTATTCATTGCTGTCAGGGTGTAGAGAGAATTTCAAGAAATATAACAAGAAAAACTTTGAAAATAATTTGCTTGCCCTGCCTTTAGGATCCTACGACTTCTCCAAATGGAAGAACCATTAATGTTGTTGGTTGAGAACTTCTAATCTTCCTTGTTGACCTGGTTTCCAAAATCATAATGGTTTTTTTTTTTTGCACCTTTTTCTCTTCATATGCCATGTCCCTTTATAAATATCACTTTATTTCTGAATTTGACCTTTTGTGTCTTGATTATTGATTCTCCTCTCCTCTGCTGATCTTGACCTGACTGCTTTTCCTCTCATGGATTCTTGGACGCGCGCTGACTTTTGCAAAATCCCTACTGAGTTTTGATACAGATTTGAATTTTGATTTAAACGAATAAACGCGTTGAGGTAGAGGAATGATATCTTGAAGTGAATCTAAATTTTAGAAGTAAAAGAGTATGGTGTTAATGAAGAGCAGTATGGTAATCCTTAACCATCTTCCTGATTGACATTTAGAAATGACATCAGTGTTGATGTCATGTGAATAAAAGGGAAATGTTTTAGAAAGTCACTCGTTTGAAGCTCATTCGCTGTTTCACACTGTTGGTTTCATAATCGCTCCGCTAATGAGGGGAATGATGTCAGCAGCATGGCAGGCCAGCTGGGCAGTGTGGAAGGTGTCGGAATCCAATCTGTAAGTCTTAACGGGTGAAATAAATGGATAAAAATAAGGCTTCATATATATCAAAAGCTTAGGCGTTACACTGGGATTTGCGTATGTTGACAATTATCATATCAGTGAGCTAGACTTCTGACCTGTATGGATTTTATTTAGGTTTTTATTTTTTATAGTACTCTGATGTATGAACGCTCAGAATATTAGATAGTCTGGGTGTCAGAGGGCAATGAATGCCCTCTCAGTGGAAAGACACAAATCTGCAGGTGGGGATGTGTTCATGCAGCACAACTCAGTCTTGAACCCCTGATCAGTTAAAGGGATGGCTCAGCCTTCCCAGAATCCTCTGCGCCGAGTCGCGAGTCGCTATTTTCGATGCCATTGCTATTCCAAAAACAATCCACAACAATCCAGCAACATCCTAGGCTACAGATCTTAAATTGTAACATGAAATTGAAGGTATTTCATCAAAGTATTTTAAATTCTTTCGACTGATTCATTCCACTTTCATATTTTGATTACGGACCTGAACTGGCCTCGGCCATCTTGAGTGTGGCCGCAAAAGAAAGAAAAGAAAAAGCATATTTTGGTCAAATCTTCCACGTATGACATGTGTTACTCTGTTCACAGACCTTTTGTTTGAGGACTGTAGGTTAGTTTATTATGCTCTTAAATTGCTGTTTCAATTTGTTGAAGTAATAAAATAATGCCAATGTTTTCGTTCATTCTTTCTGTAGAGGGTTTTTTTTTTTAAAGTGTAACATTTACAACCAAATAGCACAAAATGTCAGCATGACATATTGTGGTTACATCAAACTGACAATGGTGCTGGACTTATTAGTGGGCTGATTTCATGAAAGAATAACACAGTAAATTTCAAGGTCAGTATTGCACATGTATGCATAACTCTCATGCAAATTCTGAAATCCAGCTTTAGGTCTGAGGCGTGAATACCAATATGCCCAATCATGTTGACATCCATGTTGGTAATTTAAGTATCTGGGTAATAAGTGGCAAATAGATTATTATTAATAATGAATATAACCACCCATTATAGGTGGTTATTAGGTCTTTGTGTGGTTGAATGGAAACTCAGTGGTTCTCAAAGTGGCGTTCATGAAACACATACTAGCCAAATCTGTGTTCTTGCTGTTGTTTTTTCCATTTTGTTAATTCAGTAATGGAACCCACCATTAACAAAGCTATTATACGTGTGTATTATTGACCTATTACTAAGACTGGTCAGTTGAATTGAACAGGTTTAATGCAAATTCTCAATTGCTGAAAAGCTAAAATAATTTTATGTGCTCTGTGAGTAGAAGGTTCAGGAATAAAAAAAGATTTGGGAGTTAGAGGAGTCCCTGTCTGCAAAAAGACAGCCTATTCCATAATCTCTCTAGAAGATTGGAACATGGGTCAAATTGATCCCAAGGTGCCATTGCCCACCTATAGGATGGATACTGTAGGATGGGGAGAAATAGCGTGTAGGCTATTACATCTATACACTGTAACTCAAAGCGACAAGAGAGCAATACTGGATTAGACTTCCTCCATTCCACAAGAGGGTCCAATGGCATGGTAATAGGTTCTCTGGAAGAGAGGCAGCTGGGGAGGTCTGGAAGATGAGCTGTTCAGCTTAAGGGGCTGGTGTACACAACCAGGACTCAGAACCGAGTCTGTTGTTGATTTGCGGTTCTCGCCTCCACTAACTGGGAGATGCTGTCAGAAAGTTGCTTGCCTTCGTGTTCAATCGCAGAGAGGTTGCCTAGCTTCTTTAACACAGCCTGTCAGAAAATACTAGACAGGAAACATGTTTACAGTAAAACCTTGCTACAAAAAAACTTCCGAAGGGCAATGTCTACACCGCATTACTTCACTTGGAAACGGAAACAAAGCAAGAGCCTAGAAAGCTGAAGAAGATGCAGAACTACCACAGTAACAGCATTGCATGAAGAGAGAGTAGAATACATGTCTTTACGTAACTAGATGCTAGCAGTGCTAATGTCTGTTCTGGGTTTTCACAACCAAATATCTACTATATTGTAGTATTACATGCCATTTAATGTGATCCTCTTTAAATATGGATGTTGTGATGTGAAGAAAATTGTGATATTAGTTACAGTTAATATACTGCGGAGCTTTCAATGCATTACACGCCATGAAACAGTAAATGATGATAGAACTGCAGAAGACACGTTGCAGTGAAGATAATGATGCTTCAGTTGAAGTAAGGGCAATGCTGATTAAAAGAACCATGGTTGGACTAGATGCACTTTTTTTAATCGTCTAGCTTTGTGTCTTTGCCTTGCTCAGTGTGAATAAAGTTTTTAAAAGCCTGAAAATCTTTTGAAGCTACATGAACAAAGTCTTTTCAAACTCAACTGCGTAGCCTGTTACATAGTGAGTTACACTTTAAAAAAAAAAACACTTAGAGAAGCATTACTTAAACGAATAAACCTGATTCTGTTCAACATTGTCATCAAATATACTTGTGAAATATTTGCCGAGACCCACGGATGAACTCTAGACCCTATTACGTTTCTTCACTTTATCGGTCTTGATTTCTTTGGACGCGAATCTGATGAGACAGTCTGAAGGAACGTTAACATGGCCGTCTTTATGAAAGTATTTTTTTACTCTCAGACGGGTCATGTAATATTTAGTAGCTGAGACTATGTAGGCTTCAAGTCAGCTGGTGGGTGCCAGATCTTTCTCTGAAGTGCTAATCATGGTGCAGAACTTTGAGCTGAGGGCTGAGACTGTTGAAACATACACAGGGAATGATGGTTTAGGTTGGCGGTGCTTATGATGTGTTAAATAACAGGGGAAAAGCATGACATCTGCTCAGCAACTCAGCCAGGTGCACAGCAAAGTGAACATATAGTGTTTATATCAGTCCAGCTGAACACCAACGAACACTGAATAAGGCTTTTTTGACACAGCAGGTGGTTAGTCCTATAGAGTGATAAGTCAGATATAGTATTCATTTTATATTTTAATAGCCCTGATATTTCACCTATATCATTCCATACATCAGTGTCTAAAAAGTATAGATCTTTTTTAAAAAAAAAAAAAACAACTAATCTGCGAATACTGCATGGCCAAGAACAAAAAAAAAAAAAAAGGAACTCTAGTTCAAAGTCCCTTATGATGGAAGTCTAAGGGCACTTGCTGGGGAACTCAAGGTTTTCATTAATCTGTAATATTTGTAAATATTTGTAAATGTAATTCATTTAGAGAATACTTTTTCACAGAAAACAATTTTTGGTTTTGTGCTTGCCATTGGGAAGATTTGTACTTTAGAGCTGTTGAGTTCTTAAATAAGTTATATTAATGCACTTTATTCTTATATGTTTTTGTTTCTATGGTAACAGCTAATTCACAGGGACTTATATAGCAAATGCTTAACGTAATCTAAAACATGTAATAAACAGATTTTAAAAATATGTTATTTAACAAAGAAAAACATGTAGTTATCGATATGTTGAGGTTTTCTGTAAGGAGATGCTTGTTTAGCATTTATGGAAATGTCCTCCGTTATCATCGAGTTGTAATAGTTAGTAAGTGGAGGACTGTGCTTTCCGCTTCCTCATGACGGTTGACATGACAGCTGCAGTTGTTTTTGTCTTACTAAACTTCAAGGCAGGTGAGAGTTTACATAGGTTTACATCTGTTATAATGTAAGTGATAACAGGAGCTAACTTGTCTCACCAGAGTTCCAAAAAATTAATTATATCTCTAAATAGGTTAAAAATATGATGTTCATGAATCAACTAATATTTGTCACATTTCACAAATTGCTGTTGGTTAAGCAAAAAACCACTTCAGGATGAGATGTCCTAACTAAATCTCACTCCCAATCAAATAAACAGGATTTTCTCAGTAGACTGAAACATATTGGCAATACTATCTCCTATATACAGTATGATGGAATGAGAGATTAGATTTTTTTTTTTTAAATGCTGAAAAATGCTTAAACAGGTTTTGATTCTATTAGTTGAATTCATTTGTATTAAGTCAACGTTTCTCTAACATTACAGCTGATCAAATATGAGATATTATTAGTTAGAGTGGGGCAACGATAAGATCAAATAAAATAAAATGAAATGAAAATCTTGTTGGTAGAGATGTCACAATGTTACACTTCTTCTCTGTTTCTGATACTGAAACCATGAATATCGATACCCATCTTCCACATGATTTTTTTAACTGAAGCACTTTAAATACACAGATAAAAATCATCTTGTACAAAATCAATCAATTCTAAAACTCCAGTTCCAAAAAAAAAAAAAAAAAACATCTTTCCTTATCCTATTCTGATCTTTTCGATTTGTTCGATAGTTGGTTCTGCTATCAGACTGAGGATGGAGTCATGACAAAAAACAGAACATCATTTAGAGAGTCTTTGAGAGGGCAGAGTTAATAATGTATGGCTGGGGAGATGGGTCTAGAAAAATGTGTAGGTAGTGATAATAATGCCGTATCCAGCAGTACAGCACAAGAGGACAGTTGAGTGCTACTCTAGAATACCAATGAAACACACACACACACAGAGAGAGAGAGAGAGAGACACACACACACACATACACACACACACACACACACACACACACACACACACACACTAAATGCCTAAATTCAGCTCTCAGCCTGCGTGCTCTGGCTCATTGATTGAGTGTGTTCTGTCCCTAGCACACCTCGTTCTCCTTTCTGCTTCCAGGAGAACTCATTAGCGCTTTCTCTAAAACCTTCCTCAAGCGCCGCCGCAACTCTGTACCTCCTGTAGTTCCTCAGTGAGCAGGTGACAGGACTTGAGGGACACACACACTTGGTTCTGTTCTCTGTGCTGAAGCCAAGTACACTCTAGCACCAACCACTCCTTTAACCTGTCTCCAAGAAAGCTCTCTGGCAGCAATGAAAAGCCAAATCACCATCTCCACCACATCCTCCATCCACCACACACCAACAAAATACAGGAAATGTTCCCGCTCACACTTGGTTCTGTTAGACCGTTTCGTCCCCCGAGGCCCCCTGCTGTACAACATGTGCTGTGTGATTTGATGCAGATGTTGTCTGTGGATTCCCCCACAGGGCTCAGCATCAAACACTCGTCTGCTCGAGCACATGGGCTACAGTGATGAAAGACATCTTCTCTTCCTCCAGCGTCCCTTCCATCTGGACCTCATTTTCCGCTTGGTGATGTGTACAGGATGGTGTACATGTTTTGTCTGATGTGGTTCCTCAGTTAAGATGGCATGCTTAAATATGGGACAACACATCTCCACATGGAGTAAAAGAACTGTGTTATGCCTAGTTATACATATATATAACTATATATATATAATATATATATAATATATTTAAATGTTTTAAGTCATTAAAATAAGTTAAGTAGGGTTATATACTATTTAATATGTTTATTATATAAAATGGCCAAAGAACACCTTCACCTCTGTGAATATGCAATTCAGTTTTATTTGTATAAACGTTGTCACAAAGCAGCTTTACAGACCTCCGGATGTAGATGTAGATGCCAAGTAAGCAAACCAGAGATGACAATGGAAAGGAAAACGGAACTGAGCTCAAAAGGGAGCTCATCATCTTCTGGATGACACTATATAGTGGAATTACAAATCATTACAGTACACAGGTGCAGAGGAGTAAAGATAAACAGTGCTTATTGTGGTGAAGGGATGTTATTGTGAATATGAGTCTTTATGTTTACAGCGGCAGTTAGATCCAGACAGTTATGTACAGTTAGATTAACGGTTTTACAACCCACCAATATCCAGGTGAAGCAAGGGTAACTGGTTTTGGGAAGTGCAAATCCATGTGAGACCAACAATAGCAGCATTCAAAGCAACAGAAGCTAGCTGGCCTGTTAACTGCTAGCATAAGTTGCAGGTAGACACAAGAGCAATTTCAGTATTTCAGAGTCTTGACTTGAATCATCATATTCTCTGTGATATATTAACCAGTGAGCCTGTGAGAATATACCACAACAATAAACAAAATATCATGTTCATAAGCTTAAAAAAAGCTGTTAGCTAGCTGACTAGCTGAACACTAGTGAACTAACTTGCTCCCCTGAATGTGTACATATATATATATATATATATATATTTATATATAAATATTTCAGAAGCAGTGAGAGCCTCATCTTTTAAATCTGGTACTTTGCTTACAAATTTGACAAAAGTTACAATCTATGTCATCAAAATCCCTTGAAACCAGACTGGCTGATTATGATATATGATATATGTGCTTAGCTAATGTACTTGTGTTTAGCTAATGTAGCTAATGTAGCTCATAAGTGATGAAAGAATATTATTCTTAAGGTATATTTAAAATGATAAATATTGTTTTTAACACATGCAGACAATATTATATCATGTTAAATTTTTCCATTAAATTGCAAGAAATATGAGTACATAGAAGTTATAGTTGTAGCAAATACTTCTACCTGTGTCAAATGCTAGCGAGTTTATTAGCAGTTAGCTAGCCAGCTGGCTATTAGGAAAAGCAGGTGGACATGGTTTTCAAACTGCGTATGTTTATGTAACTGCATATTTTAAGTGATTGGTTGCATCAATTACTGGTTGTTAATTTAATTTCAACACTCGGTGAAACATCTGCTTCGCATTTTCTTCTGATCAAGTCCTTTCACCAGCTTCAGGTTGCGTCTGCTTGTCTACTCTCACTGTTCACTTTTGAGTTTTCTGGTAGGTGATTAGTTGAGACATATTGACTAATCCTCCGCAGCTCCCTGAAGACCAATTCATCTGAATAATTTCAATCTTACTCTACTGCACAGGCTGTTCAGCCCTGCAAACGTTGATACAAAATGAAAAAAGAAAAAAGACAGCTTTGTAAAGCGAGACTGCAAATTTAAATTAAGCATTTGAATTAGAGACTGTTCAATTTCCGAAGTGAACAATGCAAAATTAAAACCCTGCGCTGCTTTGGGCAAGCAGGGCTCGCGTTAATATGGGGTTTCTGTTTTGTTAATTAAAGGTCATGTTGAGTTGGTTGATGTAATAGACCAAGTATTTGCGTGCAGAAGCAGCTGAGTCTACGTTGTGCTGGAATATTGAGCCAGGTGCTTTATGGTCATTTCCTGTACATTCTGATCATCTGACAAATCAACTGGCTTTGAGAGGGCTGTGTGTGTGTGTGTGTGTGTGTGTGTGTGTGTGTGTGTGTGTGTGTGTGTGTGTGTGTGTGTGTGTGTG
>JAQQZR010000015.1:18425828-18438952 GCA_030068235.1 Notoglanidium macrostoma | reverse complement strand
TGTGTGTGTGTGTGTGTGTGTGTGTGTGTGTGTGTGTGTGTGTGTGTGTGCATGCGTGCATGTGTGAAGAGATTTCTGCTTCCCTCTCCAGAGCCCACTCACAGCCGGTGTCAATCTGCATAGCCATTTGTGCAAAGATTGTTCATCTTTTGAGCTGGTGATACAGTGTTGTGAAACATGGCCTGAAAACCTCAGATAATTCTGAAAAATCCCTCTTTGTTTTTCTTTGGGCTTTAGACACACAAACACAAACAGATCACATATTCATACATTCCTGCTCATATCCAAAAACAGCATCTTCACCTAGAAATTTTTTTCCAACATTTTATTATAATTTCATGTTATTTAGTGCAACTGAAATGACAGCTTGTGAAATGTCTAGCACACTATTATTATCACAAAGGAAATGTTAGATAAAAACATGTCTACAAATATATGACTGTTTGCTGGCATGTGATTTTGAACAATGCATTACCTCTTAAAGCAGTAAAGCTTTTTTTTACCTGTTTATCAGATCAAGCTGATATTGAAATGCATGTAGAAAGAAACAGACTATATTGATATTTTCCTCATATTGGTCCCAGACATGTCACAGTGCAAACCAGGGACGGTAAAACTGCAAACATTTAAAACATCCTGCCTTAAATGCCATGGCCGACGTCTTCGCTGGTCATACGGTAAATGATTCTGGGGCTGTAATGTGCGGCAGCTGTAAACCTGTCAAATCAATGGCTGATATCCTAAATCATGGATTAATTCATTAGTGCTGCTGCCTTGGTATAGAGGCTGAATGCTGTCACAGAGGTTTTGGCCAGAAAAGAAAGTTACATAGAAGAGGGAGATGGTTACGTAGAAAATTGTACATATTACACAAACAATATACTGTATTTCCAAAATTATCCAGTAAAATCTGAGGAAATATGTATTTTCATGCAATCACATGAAAAGAACACAAAGGCTGGTCGAATGTCTCTGTTTTGTCCTTGTTTGGTTTGTAGCCCAAGGACTGAACTCCCTCTGTATTTGTCCTCACTGGGTTGCTTTGCGGCATGACGTGCTCTCTCATTGTGCTTCTGTGTTTATTCACAAAGTTCCACTTTATTAAACACCCATATAGAAAGTGCTCACGAGGCAAGCCAGCAGCAATTCAGCATTAAAACTTGCTGATGGTGGACCAGATCATGCTCTGCAGGAATCAGAGAGCTCCGAGGAGAAAGCGCACTTCTGAAGTGGACACAGAGGAAAGAGGACAATGAAAAAGGAAGAAAGAAGTGCACTCTGTCCATTATCCATGTGCGGTCACACAAGTGTGCTGAGCGTCATGTGGACCTCGTCTCTGATAGTGATTGAAAACCCGTCTAGTCCATGAACAATGAATCCCAGCTCTCTCTCAGGTGGTTCCTCTGGCGCGGGATTTGCTGGAACAGTAGTTGATGCTTTTCTCTCTTTGTTGTTTACCTGCTTTTCCACCTCCTCCTCCTCCTCCTCCTCCTGTTCCACCTCCTCATCCTCTTCCATGATGGAGAACAAGCGGTTGGAATTTCCAGGCCTGTCTACTGGTGGCTGATAGTGACACTGTCCATTCAGTAGCTTCCGTAGGGGCATGAGTGGCATGATATCCTCCCCTAGCAGCTCCTGCTTGCGATGCCGGAAATCACTTTGGCGTTTGAGCCTCTTAAACTCACTAAAGGCTGATATAGAGTTCTGGTACAGGCTGAGAGCAATAGCATGGGCCTTCTCTGCCTTGGCCAAAAGCACTGCATGGCAACGCAAAACCACTGCCTTGTGCTTGACCTGATGCCGGTAGATCCAGGCCAAGATCTTTGGCCGGTAGGGGTCTGTTGTGCAGTAGGTGATACGATTAAGGGTGTAGAGATGTGGGGGTTTCCTGTGACAACCCATGCGTATGCCGTGTGGCCCTACACTCAGCTTCATCTTGGCACTCTGCTCACCGTAATTGCTGGACGCCCAAATCTTGGCTACAGCATCATGTGTGCAGCCCTCACCTTTGGCCACTACAGTCACTACACTTCCCAGGTAGCGGACGCTGTATATGGGCTCTTCCTTGTTTAGCTCCACTTTCTGGCGCTTGCTGTGAAAAACCCCGGCGAGCCAGTGAAAAGGACACTCAGGCACCAGGTCAGGGCACGACCTCAGCAGCGAGGAAAGCAGTGAGTGGTAGGTTAGTCCAGCGCTCAGGCTCTTCGCTTTACTCTTGGAATCGTCCTCCACCAGCACAAACTTGCTCTTCTTCCAGGGAAGCATGGTCCCAGTTTGTCTGAGGGGCTCGCTGCCCCCTCCGAAGGCAAACAAGCGAGTGTGTGTTTGTTGTGTACTGAGTGCCTGAGAGTAAGAGTGAGGAAAGCTGTTCTGTCACACGCTGAAGAGAGACTGAGTGCAATGAGGCTCAGCTGGTCTGCTCCGAAGCTCGCTCACTTGTTCGCCCCTCCTTTCTCTCCTCCTCCTCTCCTTCTGGTCTGTTCACATCACAGAGAGAGAGAGAGAGAGAGAGAGAGAGGGAGAGAGCATGATGATCAGAGCTGGGCTCCCAGCCCGATGTCTCGGCATCATTTATCTTAACTCTTCCTGCCCCTCGCCTGCTTCTACCATCAATAAGTCCAACAGTGAAGGATCTAGAAACACAGTAAGTCCATTGCTCTTTTCATATCTAGTTTTTAACCAAGTGGTGGTGGATCTCTTGACCGTTGATACAGTGATATGTCTCTATAACTCTAAAACAACCATTTCTGGCAATTCCTGGAAAAATCAAGCAGAAGGGGCATCAATTCCTTGAGAAATCGGGAATAAGGATTACATAAAGAGCTGATTCACAGTGAACATCTCATCAGATAATTTTAGTTCAAATATAACAAGTTCATACAAATCATTAACATTATACCTTATTACCTTGCATAAGTATTGACACCCTTGAACTTTTGCATATATTATAGTGTTACCAGCTAGAATAGTGGTTCAGCAGATAGTGTCACTGCCACACAACTCCAGGGTCCATTTTTCTATCTTGAGCCCAGGATACTGTCTGTGCAGTTGAATTCCCCCACTTTGTGAACAGTGTTCCCAGGATAGGCTCCAGATCAAACTTGACCATGACCAGGATAAACTGGTTGTTGAAGATGAATGAATGAACAGGGAAGGCGTTGTCATTGGGAGATTGCGAGTTGAATCCCAGTGACATCCTAGCCATCACCCCCAGGTGTGCAAACAGAAAACTCCAGCCACTGGGGTTCCACAAGTCAGTGCAATTCTATTGCCGGTCCCAAGCCCAGATAAATTGGGGAGCCAAATTGAGCATGTGGATGATCCTCTGTGGCAAACCTTAATGGGAGCAGCCAAAAGGAGGATGGACGGATGGATGGTTTTACAAAATATGTCCAAGATTTGAAAGTTTTGTTACCAAAAAAAAAAAACATATTTTGGGTGCATACTGTAAGTATTCACCCCTGGGTCGAATTACCTATTCCTGCAATAACAGCTGCAAAACATCTGGGATATGTCTATATCAGATTTGCACATCTGTATCCTGATATTCTTTGCTCATTCTTCTTAGCAAAATTTCTCAAGAGCTGTCAGAATGGATGGAGACAACATTTTCTTCAACAAGTCTTGCCACATATTCTCAACTGGACTGAGAGCCGGGATGTCATGGCTGCTTCATTATTATAGGCTATTATGTGTAGATTAATGATCTCAATTAAGTAGATTTCATTTCCAGAATCTAACACTACAAAATGAGTGAAAAGTTAAAGAGAAGGGATGAGTAATTGGTTTAATGCTCTAAAGAATCATTTGTCAGGTTGGAAACAGCACTGCTATTAGTTGCTCTGATCAGTTTTGGCAGTGCATCTGTCCATTTCATGCAGAACAACACAGGGAAAATGGTTCACTTCAATCTTACTCACTTACTCAAATGACTCACTGATCTTTTTACAGTTCATTAATTTCTATTAGCATAGAATCTGAAAGAATTTAACTGCAGCTGTTTGTCATATACAGTGTCAAATAGTAATTCCACATCCATGATACATTGCTTCTACAGTATTGCCCATGTGTTCATTTACCAGACATCTCCGGCAGCCATCATCTCATTTACATAATCCCCGAGTTATTTCCATGTCTTTTCCCCTGAAGTCTGAAGTATATAATAGCGGACAGGGATGTCGAGGGAAGCCGTTCAGCCGGTCACACACAGCAGCATTTCTATCAGCTGCGGGGTGTGAGACAGAGGATTGTGAGGTGGGGTGGTGGTTGTGGGGGGCGGGGGATTGTTGCACATGTCCAGTTCAGATGAGATCTCAATGTGATGGATTGAGTCCCATCTGAGTTCCCAGCTAGTGATTACTTGCTAGTAATAGGGCAGTTGGGGCACTCATGGCTATTGCTATCAGGGACTGCTGAAATGTGGGCCAGTGGCGTGTCAAAACCAATTTTGTAAGAAGGGAGTATAGCAAGAGCGACACATAATGAGACATGGAGGACAAAAATCTCACTTTCACACCTGTATTATGACATGGTTACACATTAAACAACATACTATTTATCATTAGCCACACTGATTCCATTCTATTAAAAATTTCATTCATCAAAGTGCTTGTATTTTAGATTAGACTACTATAGACTACTATATTTTGTGCATAATAAACTACTATATTGTGTGCACTGCACATCATGTTTCGTTCTACCAGACCTCATCTCTTTTGCTCTATTTCTGCAAAGAAATATTATATACACTGGAACGTGTGTATGTGTGGACCACAGTGATGTCTCGAAGGATGAAATACATCCAGCTACATCTGTTTGGTCACGTGATAATTGGATTGCACTGATTCCCTGAAGGGATTCTGAGTGGTTTTTTAGTTCCCTTCTTGCTGCAGCAAAACTCCCTGTGTGCACTTTTATGATTCAAATAACTTCACAATTTTTTGATAGTTCATCCAGTACTTGTACTGTACTTGTGATAGTTCATCTAGTCTTGTGTTTATCCAATTAAATGCTTTTAAAATTGGAGGTGGGTCTTGCTCTCCAGTAAAAGCTCATTAGCAGGAAATAGCTTTTACTGGAGAGCAAGACCCACCTCCAATTTTATGATAATTGGACCTTGGCTCAAACATGTACAACATAACTCCAAAACTCAGCTAGGATATCATCCTGATTAAAGCAGGCATGGGTGAAGGCGGTGGTGTGAAATTCTCCACGGTTGGAAAAGGCTTTTTATTCGACATATTTAGCTAGTTGGTTAAGCTACTATCACCATGCAGACTTAAGTAAGTATGAGAAGTCATGCGGTGTTTGGCTCTATCTATCATCTATGGTGTTTGGCTCACCTGAGATTTGTTCATGAGATTGGACAGCTTTTTTCTATAAACAAGAAATGTTTTTCTGCTCGAAGCAATGTTCAGCATTTCTACCTCTTTTAATCCTCCCTAAAACATGCACACTAGTACCATCTATACAGCATCATGGAAAACTGCCTGGAGGAAAGCAAAGGAGAGTCAAAATAGTCCATTAAGTGAGACTGCCTCTTTTTTTTTTAGAGGAGATTCGAGTAGAAGTGCACATGTACACGTGCACAGTTTTCTTGGACATGAGCCGAGTGTGTGACAGCACGAAAAAAAGAGCTGCAGAAGATTAACGTGCAGGGCAGAACTCAGCCATGACTCGCTGGCCTTTCCTGAGATTGATGAACGTGGCTCGTATTGACTAAGCTGCCACTGAAGTTAACGCCGCAGAGCAAGGAAGAGCGCAGAGGAATGAAATAAGGAAATGCCTGAGGAAAAACTGCCCCAGAACCGTCTTAGTTTTCCACTTATGACCACCATAGTTTTGCTGTTTTTCTTCTTCTGTGATTTAGTCTCAGATTTAAATCACTCCAAAGAACTTTCAGAAAATACTTTTTTTTTTTTTAGTAAGTCTTACAGTATAGAGCATCTGGTACAACAGTGAATTTATTTATTTTTTTGGTTTGAGTTAAAATAGTCAATGATGTTTTAAATGACGGGCTCCCACATGACACCATGTATATGCTTGCTTCATTAATCAAATGCAAGTTTCACATATCATCAGCAGGTACTGTACATTTTCCCGAAACCAAAACCACTGGCAAAGTGCCACAACTGTAACATCACGTGGGTGAACAACAACAGCAAAAATCAATGCTAAACCAGTGACCATTCATTACTCCATGGGTGATATACCTTCGAAGGTAGATTGGAAAATATTTCATCAATATCCCTCTCGTATGATATTGCTTTAATGCAACAGTTCTATAAACATGAATATACTGTATATGTATATATATATAGTAAATGACATTTGGACACAATATTTTTTTTTTACAATTTATTTTTGCTCCGATAGGTTAAATAGAGCCACTTGCTGTATAGCACATTGATTCGTACATTCCCGTTAAGGTGCTTCTAGTAAAACTGATATCCCTTCTTCCTTTTCACCTTCATCTGACAATATAAAGTCAAAAGTTACATCAAAAAAAGTTATAAAAATAAAAGTTATAAAAGTCAATAACACTACCGTAGTAACCGTTTCAAACTAGGAAGTGTAATTTTACTTGTACGACAGACGAGCGGAGTGATATACACAGTGAAACGCCCCAGCGCTGTTATTCGAAACATCAGCACTCTTGAAACGCCGCTCGACAAATCAAATTAGTGGACCTGAACTACCTGTTGTTTAATAAGAAATATTTTAAGCATATGTGGAAAAAAAATTACACATAACAATCCTGAATTTTAAACATGTATTGTAATTGATGCTGCAGATCTCATAAATCCTTTCTTTTTTCCCAGTTGTACCGCAGGTCGCAAACCTAGCAAATAGAATTAGCAAGCGTAAAAAAAAAAAAAACAGTTAGCGTAGTGATAAGTGCAGACAAATGTACACTTTTCACCGTGTAAGGAAAAACAGAAAAACAGTCCTACTTTTAGTATTTGTTTTACTTTCCTTGGACAAACTTCACAAATATCCACATTGGACTCGGGCATGGAGAAGTGACGCACTTGTTTACAGATGTAATGAAGTCACAGTTACATGCTGTCCCCTACAAAGGAAACTACGGCAACCGCTCTCTGATCCAAGTGGATGCATTATTAAAAAAGGCCGTGTTGTAGAATGGCTTGTTGTCTGCGTATGAAAGCCGGGAGCGTGAGGGAATTAATTACGTGTGTGACTTTTACTAATGATGAAGGAAGCAAGCTAGAATGAACGATGGCTCCGGCCTCATGTGATGTAGATGATTCCCTCAAAATGACGAGCTCTCATGAAGGCTCCGGGGCCGTTCTTTAAATAATTAAATGATCCGAAAGCTTTGTGGAAGATTTTATATTAAACAAGATGGATAATCTCTTGCAGATTTGTCTTTTTTTTATTCAGAGGAGTGTGAACTGACTATGCAGTAAAGCCATTATAAAACGTATAAAATTAAACACACTTCAGCAACTAATTTCTTTGGAGAATTGGGACTCCTTGTGTCCTTTTACATATTTAAGAGTACCCCTGTGGTATCATACAAACAGCCATTATACGATGCTGTCTAGTGGTTTCTGCTGCTCATTAGGCTAGTTCAGCAGAACAGACGTCAGCCGAGGGTAAAAAAAAATCCTGTTATTCCTCTTGGAGTTGAACGGAACGGTGTCAGCTCTGCTGCTGTTGTTTTTTTTCTTTCATCTAAAGCCTGCAAGGGTGGCAGAAGATCCCATTTGGGGTTTTTTTTCTCTCTACCCCATCCCATTTGTTATCAGCCCTCCTCTTGCATGAGCAGCCCACGGTGCGGAACAGTGTCAAATCAAACCAATTATTCTTATCTAAACGTCCTCTTCTCGCTCTTTGGTTCGCTTTCCACATCTCCGTTCCTGCATACACACTGTGATTCTGATTGTGTAACAAAGCTCCTGGTGTTGAACACCTTCTGACCAATCAGATTTGAGAATTCAGCAGGGATTTGTATCAAGCATGGCTGCTCGTGATATTAGATGTTTATCAATGGTTTGATAAAGAAACTATTAGTCTTGAGCAATGCGTTGTATCAAGAGGTCTCATCTATTGCATAATGAGAGGGATCTCACACACACACACACACACACACACACACACACACACACACACACACACACACACACACACACACACACACACTTCAAGGCATTTGTTTTAAGGGTTTTATCTCTACAATGCTCTACTGGCTTCAAGTTGGGGTTTTTTTTAATTCAAGACACAAGAATTTTATAATACGCTTCTTGTACAATTGAAATGTTTTGTTTACTCATTCTCAGGATACATAATAAAGAATATGAATAATAACAAATGAATGGTAGAATGAAAATGTGCGAGCACTGGAGAAAGATTTCATAAAAAATATGTCATTATATATATACTGTATTTATAGGAAATAAAGAAGTCATGATATAAAAAAAAGATATGCAAAAAATGTAGTCTCGTATTTATGTGAGGTTTTGGGAAAGGTGAAAATTAGCTGTCTGGTATCTAATATGGTACAGAGATAAACTTTTATTGGTAGTGTATATGCTAAGACTGTCTACTTTCATTTGCATCTCCAAAGCTATTTTTGAGGGGATAAAAGGATGACAGAGTAAATAATCCACCTTGTCTAAGGTCTGGGCTAGAAAGAAGTCAGCCCCAGCGTCACTCCTTTATATTATTCCTTAACACCGCTATTAGTGGTGCGTTCCAGAAAAATCCGAATTAATAATCTGCTTTCAGTCATTTGTTAGCAGGAAATAATTTAATGTGGATTGCCAAAAACGAGACCATCTTTACAAGGAAGGTCCATTCCTGTGTTCACTTTATTTCCCTACTTTGCCAGTCAGTGTGTAATTAAATCAGGCTCTTGACTAAACTCGACTCAATCCACTGTAATGAAAGGGAAAGAGGACCGGCTCTTAGACGGGTGATTTATAGCCGCTCTCGCTCTGAGGAAATGCCTGGCATGATGACAGCGTACATCCTGGCCTGCTGTGCCAACTACAGTACCTGCGACCCGCTGCTAAACAAACATGCACTGACTACTAAACAGCCATGGTTCGTCCTCTATCTAATATGACAAAGGAAAAATAAAAAGGGTTAACCCTGTATTATGTTGGCCAAACAATGTTCTTGATTCATTTGTCCTTGTTCATTTTTCTTTCACGCGCATTGGTGTGATATATTAATCAATTAAGCTTAATCTACACCACTCGACTAGCTCATCCAGACAGAAAAACACGCACACAGGTTATCTCGTCCTTTTAGCTTCACCTAAGAGTGTAACTTTTTCGCCTGGTTTTAACTGATTCACCCTCATTTGCATATGTATTAGACTCGGCCCTGAATGCAAATCCGCCTCGCCGGCTGAACTTTTCTAAAGAGCGGAAATGAAAATCAGCATGATGCAAGCCCGTGCCAATCGGCTTCATTATTCACTGGCTGCTTTTGTCTCATAAATCCTCAGAGGCAGCACTCCGGATGCATTATGACGCTCAATAGATGGCATGATTTTAATACCCTTAACTAGCTGAGATGGTCGGGCCCTCGTTTCTGTCTGCTTTTAAAGATCCGAAATGAGAGATGATCAGAAAAGCAGGAAAAAAACAGCAAACCTTAGTCTTATACCCGCTCTGCTGTTTTCCTGCAGTTTACATAAAAAGTGTTGAGATGTATGTAAATCCTTTCAAGCTGACAGGAAAATCTACTTGATTAATTCTGAAAAAACATTCACGCACTCCGACATCATGTCTGCCTCGATTAAAGTTACTGATCATCATGTAAAGAACACATCTTCATTTTCAGAACATTTTTCATCCATCTCATGTTTAAATAAATGCTAGAATATCCAAGTATCTTTGGGTGCTGCTCAGATTGGGGTCTCACTATTTTCCCCTACTTTGTTTTTAATTAAATTGATGATCGATTTCTGCCTTAGAGAAAGAAAGGGAATGAGTGTTTATAGCTGCTATAATCTAAGCAATAACAGGAACTAACTAGTTAAGTGGATGCTCCATGACATTAAATGTTAGCTATAAACAAATATAAAAGTACAGTGTTCCATTTATTTTCTATTTTACATGGTAATCATTTGTGAGCTGCAGTTGTATAGAAGAAACGAAACACTTCAAGATGTGCTGTTTTAAGACATACTGGTAACAGGAACTCTGCTGATGATTAGTTTCTTACGACACCGCGCTTCATCGTGCTTGTTTCGGTGAAAGGAAACTGGTGGAAATTGAACAGCATTCGTTTTGTATTGATTTTTTTAACTGCCAGCTCAGAGGTTTATTCATAGAGGCGTGTTTCGCTTAGTCAGCAAATAGATCAGCAGCATGAATGACAGCTGTGACACATCTGTCAGAACGACAGAAAGATCCACAGAATGGAACATCATACATAAGGGCACATTCAAACCCCAGCGAGAATGGGACATCCAGACGACAAGAATGACGTCACGTGAAAAACTAAGGAAAAGTCGTAAGTGCGTATATTAATGCTCAAGCATTTTCTGTTATATGAGACGCTATCTATAGATTTATTAGCATTTCAGTGATCAAATGCACACACAGAGTGATCCTTTATTTAAACTAACCTCAGGGCTATACAGAGTTCTGACAGCCCTCAGCACTCAACTCAAAAAAAATAATAAATTACTTCTATGTTTCACATCGGCTCCCCAGTATAAAAGTCCACAGGTGTTCAATATAGAAAATAACAGAGAGCAAAACGGAGGGCCAGAGTGTAAGAGCAGATGCATTATTGGACTGAAACCAAACCTCACCGATATAATGGATCTCATGGATCATACCACACACTGTATCTGCTTCAAGCAAGAGTCTAGCTAGAATTAAACGCAAATGGATGTATTTATCCACAATCCTGGAGCTTGATACCAGCCAAACCGAGCTCGTCAACTGTATGTTAATGAGGCAGGATTAAGTCTGTTAATATTACAAAAAATTCACTGTGCCGACCAATAATAGAAATCTGAACCGTGATACATTTTACATGAGCCGTTACTATGGAAACGGTAATGTATTAGGACAAGCGAGACGCTGCTGTTACTGAAAATGAATCAACAACCCCCGACCACAGATTTCAGAACGCAACAGGTGTCACGATCGTTAGCAAACTACGATTACCGCATGTTTACCTCAGTAAGAGAATGTCGTTTTATTCATCTGAAAAAAAATGGATGCGACAATAAACATTGGTCTGTTCATTTTTGTCTAGTAACAATGCCGACGCATGAAATACGAGACAGAAACAGCGACTCTGCCATGCTTTGAAGAAGTGACAAGTGCGTCTTTAAAAAAAAAGTGAGGCTATTACGGCGTGCATTAGGAGTCGCGTCAGGATTGATGTGAATATTAAAATCCATTATGTGCGTTTTGGCAGAAGTTCGAAAAGCAAGTCATGGCAAAGGCTGGGTCTGCACTACACCAGTCTAACACTGTGATTAAAAAGGATGTTTGGCTACAAACATAGACGGCGTACATGATGAGCGATGACAATGTTAATCGCCTTTCTTAAAATCCTTTTTTAAAACCGCTCTGTCAAGACTCTGTGCGTCGTTAGTGCAGGGAGCACGAACAGGCCCACGCTGTTTAGAATGAAGATGTATGAAACTCTACTGTTAACAAACATCCAGAATCATCCTAACGTCCTGTTTACTCAGCCGCAGGTAAACACACTCCATCTGGAGAACATTTCGAGATCGCTCATGCGTCCATATACCTGCACCAGAGTATCTGTGTGTGTGTGTGTGTGTGTGTGTGTGTGTGTGTTACCAAAGGGAAATGATGTGAATGTATTTTTGTGAGTCATAAAATAACCATAAAGCTTCACATAGTGTAAATTTTTTTTTTTATCTTAAATCGGTAAAACCCAAACCCCTTATTTTCTTAGCCACTTCTTTTTCTTATCTCTAGATTTGTGTTATATTTAGGAAAATTTGCCCATCGATAATGTGTGACCATTTCTCCATCGCATGTACACATATTAAAAATAAATCCTTCCAAAAATAATTACAAAAACATTAGCTTATGTGATTTGCGACACTGAGTTGATACATTTCCAAAAAGAACCCAAGGTGATCGATAATTTGACCCTGAGAGAAGTCTTTACATTCATCAAGGTGACCAGACGTCCTCTTTTCCCCGGACATGTCCTGTTTTTGAGACCTGGAAATTGCATCCGGCCGGGGTTTTAGAATTGTCCGGGATTTTGAGCTGTCGAAACATTCGTCACGTCATGGGCATCTCTCATAAACTAGTTACTATCCTACACGCCTATTCACTTCCACTTCAGGAAGCAGTTTTGGGCTTTGATTATCTCCCTGATATCTCCCTTCATGTTCTCAGCCTACCGTCATTGGTCTTAACTTTAAAAAAAATGTATTGGTCAGCACCGCAAGTAGAACCAATCACTGCCATCAGCACCGGTTTCCTTGGTTACAACAAGCACATGGTGCTCGATATCTGCAGTGCAAAATGCCGAAACGCCGTTGTAAATTCACTGACGATTTACAAAAACAATCCCTGTGCTTTAGTCTCGGTCGCGATGCACGGGAGGCTGAGTGCATCACATGCAAAGCAGGCACGTGCGTGTCAGTGGCTAATAAAGGTGCCACCGACCGACTGATGGAGATTTCACCGGTCTTAAGGCTCACCAGAAGTGGACCAAATATTTTGAGAGGTCCAAGAGCATGGGCGTCGCCGCCATTAACCTGTGACAGACATTTCATACTTATTCGTTTGGACCCCCCCACACACACACATTTAACATAAAATATGCGTTCACCCAGCTCTGTTTCTATTGCTTTGCGAAAGAATCCATTCCACTTGATGCATTTGAGAATACACACACACTGAAATTCCTCTCTGTTTCCCGGGTTACCTACAACAACAAACCACAGGCAAGTGAAGTGATTCGTCAGCGCAGCCACAGACAGTAAAGCTGCTCGGTACTGGAGGAGGTAAAGTCAGCTCCACTGCCAACTCACAATGTCCAACTTTTGTTAAAACTTTATTGTTTTGTTATATGCCCTCAAAATGAACCCTAGGCCACGTTAAATTAATGTTCAACTAAACAATGAAATATTAGGAGTA
>JAQQZR010000015.1:18381282-18394721 GCA_030068235.1 Notoglanidium macrostoma | reverse complement strand
CATGCACGGGGAGAACATGCAAACTCCACACAGAAAGGCAACCTGGGTGACCCGGGGATCGAACCCAGGACCTTCTTGCTGTGAGACGACAGTGCTAACCACCGCACCACCATGCCGCTCCTGGACGTTCCAAATTGTTGTATTGGCTATACCCAGTGCTTTGAAATGGCCCCAATTTTCCCTCTTTCTCAGCTTCAAAATGGCTTGCGTTTCTCCCTTAGACAGCTCTCTGGTCATGTCGGATTACCCTTTTTAATAACTAATGCAGTCTTTCCAGGCAAAACTCAGGGCTAAAACCAAGACTATACATTCAGAGCTATTAATTGTTTGAACAGGACACATCTGGCCAACCAGAAACACCTGTCAGTCAATGTTCCAATAATTTTGATCACTTGAGATATAGTTGGGTTCAAACAAAAATGCCACGTTTTAAATTGTTTAACACATATAGATATAAATTAAATTTGAAATTCTGATCTGTCCATCTTTTGTTCTCAAACCCAAATGTTAGCGTTGAGCAAAAACAAAAATAAAATTGGCCTTGCCATTCCAATACTTTCGGAGGTGACTATATGATAACAAATGGGATAGCTGCAACATACAACTGACAATTAGCATCAAGCTGACTTAAACAACGTTAAGATTTTTGATTTGATACATACAGATATGCTGTTTCTGAAAATCCATTACCTCATCTGTAAAAATAAACATAGCTCATCTTAACGCATATTATTGTGATCCTGTTTAAACAGTACGCAGTCAAGAGGGTAAGTCTGAACTTAGAAATAATTACACAATGTTACATAGCCTAATCCTAACCGGTGTGCAGAAGCACCCATTACTTATATAATCTCCAGTGCAAAACTAAAGAAGCAAAATGGCAGCATGCCTTGATTTGTGTAAATTATGTCGATTTTTACTCTAACCAATAGTTTACCTACTTTAACTGAAGGTCGTTTACCGTATGTCAGTACTCCACTGCCACCATGTGCTCCATCAATTAGGAGACCATTCCAGGGTCATACCATGAACGGGTCATTGGGTCACTCTGTGATGAAGCGCATAGCAGGCATTATTAAAATTTTCTCTTACTGCCATGAGTATAACCTCAGTCTTTCAGGACTGGGAATAACAATTACTAGAAGATTACTTCTCCCAAGACTGACCAAGATAATAATAACCGACAGCTTAAAGGTGCCACCTACTATTATACAAATTAGAGCTTATGAGGACATCGCTGGAATCAATCATCTATTCAGAGAACATGTGTGAGTGAGTGTGTGTGTGTGTTTTGGGCTGCAGTACAGGTAGAGGTGGTGTTCACTTTAGCAAAGCCTGGCAACCTAATGAGGAGAGCAAAAGAAGCATGTAAATAGGCTTCTGTAAACCATACACAGGTGTACACTGTCATTCAATTCTCGTTTGTTCTCCATAATTCCTCCTCCCTTTGGCAGCAGGCACTTGGCCACAAATTAATTAAAAAATATCATTGGAATTAAAGTCACTGCTACTATCCAAGCTGCTGTTATAGAAAATTAATGTATACCTTTCTGATCAATCTGTTTCAACAGTGTTGTGGTATAAATGAAATAATAATAAATGCAGCTGCAAGCTGCGATCTGCGGGGTCCAAGCATTTTTATTCAGATCTATTAAATAATAATTAAACAAATAAATCAGAGTATTCAATTCTAAATCAAACGGTGTGATTTATATAATTTAATAGTAACACATGCACGCTTCAAACACACAGTGCTATTTGTCATCTGTTAACTAAGACCAAATTATATATTTTATTTTACTTACACGTTGCTTACACGTTGCTGAATTCTTGAATCTGACTGGTCAGAAGTTTCCATAACAAGAATTTTCTATAACAGCAGCTCTGAGAGTAGTAAAGCTGCAAGGTAAATTACATTCCTGTAATACATTATTGTTTCTATGGTAACAGCTAATTTACAGGGACCTCTATGGCAGACGCTTTGTAACTCTTTGTACTCTTTGTCAGCAGTTTTTAAAAGTCAGAGATAACACCGCAACTTCAAGTTTTCAGACACGGGAAAGTCTTTCGGATGGAGATCTTTACAGCATGTGGTTTCTCTTCAACGTAATAAGATGCATATTGTGTCTTGTTAATTTCGAGAGTGGCTGGTGAAGGGACAACTGATTATATTATATATATTGTATTGTGTCATTCTATAATTAATAAAATATTATTAGAAGTGGCAAATTGCTGTGGCGAAAGAGGAATAAAATAGTTTGAGGCATAAAAAAATCAACTTCAGGGTGATAACCATAACTCTGCTTTGTGTTTGGCTGCATCACATAACTGCGTCATTGATTATTTTAGACTCTAGAACAGCACGCTTAAAGTGTTTTATTCCTTGCAGTATTACAATAAGTACATTAACTGTATTCCTGTTCTTCATCAAGCATCACCCAAAAGCATTACAGAGAGGTCAGTAATTAAATTCCCCACTGTGACTGGGAAACCCAGGCCCCCGTGTCCATTTCGTCATTGATGATTACAGGCAATGAATCATAGCTCACTGTCAGCTTTGAAGAAGACTCAGCAGACTCTCTCTAAGATTATTCACACTGTCAATCATAAGCTCAAAAATAATAAACTGTTTCAAAGCTGATGATCGAAGATGATCGAGGGCTTTGGAGCAGAACTCAGTTCTTTATATCACTGCCAGTTTCCATAGAAACAAAAGTTCTAACCAAAGCACATTGCACTTTTGAAAGTTAACACGGCACACATTGTCCTGATCACCATGGTAAACTGAGGTGTGAAAATAGTCATACTTTTTAAGTCTTTTACTATTCTAAAAATTTCCGCTCATTTTCTTGTTATAAATTAAAATGAAAACGCCCAGATTATCAGTGGGGTCTCATACACTTGGACTATACTGTATAGTTTCTACATAATGATGGTGGAAATCACTACAACATATAATTAAAGTTTTATATTTGTTTCATAAGGAATAAAACATAATGGGGCATGCTGTTATAGGAACATAATCAAGAGCAGGTTGTATGATGTGGCCTGACATTAAAAGAGGAGTCGTCGATTCTGGAAAAAGATTGTTGGTATTTGAGCTCAACAGCCTAACAACAACAAAAAACAGCCTCCCTTCAGTGCTCCTTAGAAGCTCCGCCCCCTAAATTCATGAGCATGCATTGTCAAGGCAACAACACTAACAACGACTCTCCCAGCTCTCCAACGTGTGACGTTACTTATCCATTTATAATTACGGTTAGTGTTATGTACCATCCATTAGCTCCTGTTACTGTTATACCATTTATAAACCATCATTCCATCACCAGCCTCACTTTCTCTCTCTCTCTCTCATTCACTCTCTCTATCTCTCTCTCTCTGATTCCATGTTAACAAGGAAAAGCAGAATGTCATGTTACCAAGAAACCTCATCCTCTATCCTGAAGACTTTGGCAGAAAATTTAACATTACCTATAACTGCTCCAAAATACTCACAATGGAGACTCCTACCAAAAATGCTAAATAAGTGTCTCCTTGAAGGACACTGTACCATATTAACGCACTGTTGACACACTTTTTAAAAAAATCTGTTCATGTGGAGCTTCCACCATGCATGTCCCTGTGAGTGAGCTGTTCCCATAGAAACAAAAATGTGTTAGAATGGGTGCATTAATAGAAACCTTGCAGCTGGAAGTACTTATTATTTAATCAACACCTTCTGACCAATCAGAAGCGAGAATTTAACATTGCTGTATGATGATGATAAAGGCACATAAGTATTGAATGTGCCAGGTATTTGAATGGTTAGATTATATTTAGGAAATAAAGCTATACTGGTATCAATATTTAAATATCTGTATGACAGATTTTCCTCTATTATATCTTTTGTTTCTGATTTTTGATTTTAGTACATGGTATAGCCTGTACTGTTATTAACCTTAAGTTAATGTTACAGGTTAATACAGATGACAGGAGAGTATGGTAATCCTACAGCACTCTCACTCCTTGAAGGAAGACTGGAGAAGCTTCTGGAGCTGAATAGAGTGTGAGAGGAGTGTGTGTTGTGTGGCTTCAGTGAACAGGCTCTGGAGGAGAAACCCTTTCAAAGCAGCTCCCTTTGATTACTGCACCAGCGAGGTCACAGAGGACGTCCTGGAGATCATTTCTGTTTTAATGAGGATTGATTCACCCAGCCTCCAGACACACACACACACACACACACTCATGCATCTCTGTTTCATCATGCTTTACAACTGATAGCATCACCATCAAAGGCTGGTTATATCTGTGTCTGATCTCATCTGGTTGTCTCTCCAAGGCTACGTCCCTTTATCTGTAGTAATTAGTTTTTAAAATCCAGGGCTGCTCCGGTGTGTACTAGGTAAATAAGGCACTCTGCATTGTGTTGAAGTTCTAGGATTTCTCCTAAACGTGGTGCTGAGACAGTAGCAAAGCCTTTGGCTGGTAAATCAGGTCATCTGCATGCCTGGCGGGACACTAACACGCCATAAAGGCTTAGTCACGGCTCATGTAGCTGCCTCCATTGACATCAACGTTCGGTGTCACAGCCACACGGCTTGCAATATGATCCTCTGTTAATCAGTGTAGCTTTTTTATCACACACATGAACCGTAATCTTACTTCACCATATACAATGTGGGATGTGATTAGCCACGCCCCTGACTTCCTGGCATCTGGTTTTGGACATCATCAACAAAAAATAAACAAAATTTTTATTCTATTCACTGGCATTCAAAATACTATTGCTATAAGAAATGCTGAGCTTTTCTGTTGCCATGGAGACACCACTGACTATCCTTTTGCCCTTTGACACACCCACACAGCTCTGATCAGGCGTAAAATGAGATTATTTCTTGCTTTTGAAGACAACCTGAAATCAGAACTTGACCTTTTTTACCTTGTTGGATAATGGCTCTGGTCAAAATTCTTCTTCGTCCAGTTGTGCAGTTTTACAAAAAGGGTGATGTTACTTACTGTTATCTCCATAAAGTCGATTACTTTCCCAATACAGAACATCCCAGAGTGTTTTATTCCTCTTATACCACAGCAATTTGCTAACACTAACAACTGTTCATTTATTAAAGAACACATCGTATGTTTCTGTTCATTGTTACATTTTATGCTGTGGAACATCCTCAAATGTTTCATACCCCTTATACTACAACCATTTTCTAACCTTTTATTTATTTAAGACAATACATATGTAAAAAAAAAACAACAACAACAAAAACTTCTTGCATAATTTTACACAAATTACGATGACATAAATGTAGATGTCATGGTTTTTTTGCCTTGACCTCCTAAACGAACAAAAAAGAAAGTCTCAGCCACTCTTTCAGAAATACATCTCATTGTGGATGAAAAGATACTGCTTGAACTGCTGTTTCATGAAATTGTTCTCAGGAAATTCTTATAAAATCATACAATTTTTCACCGCAAAATAAATTTCTAACATTTGAAACTACTTTGGCTCAATCTGAGGGGTTTAAAAATATTATTTTTTTAAAACTCTGTTTCAGCCTTTAAATTCTTCTGGCCCTGAAATAAGCTCCACCCCTTTCTCTTAAAACCCAACCCACAATGTAAAAAATTATTCATCAGATTAAATGTGGTCAAGCGAAGGAAATGTGAAAAACGTGAAGGCCTGTCAATGGTTTCTTTGCCATCATGATTCTCCATGCAGGGAGCAGAGGGCTCTACAAATCACACACTGCCCCTTTAAACTGATTGCAGTGTATTACAGTTACCAAGACAGCATTCCAGGAGTAGATGAAAATAAAGAGAGAAAAAAAAATCTGTGTTGAAGGGTTTATGACTCCTTTAAGTAAGTAGACAGAAATTGCAGTGTTTGAAATATTCAGAAAGGCAAGCCGGAGCCTAAATTGAATCTCTAATGTAGGATGCATCCTTTTGCAACCAAATCAACTCCTCCGTCTCTTTCCTGCTTGTCAAAGTGTGGTGCAGCATCTACTGGTTACAGTATGTATTGCTTTTTGACAGAGCCTGAGACTGAGTGGAAGGAAAGATTCGTGTTTTATTACAATATGACATGTTGTTGTTGTCCACAAATCTTGTTTAAAATGTATTTAGTTATAGGACTAAGCAACAATGTGGGTTGTCAAAAAGTCCAATGACAAGCTAGACTGGTTTTCGAATAATAATAGTAGTAATAATAGGAAATAAGCAAACGTGTAAGCATTTAATAATTACATGTATCATTCTGTTTGTCGGCAGAGTAGATAAGTTATGAGCTGTTTGGGTAGGATTTCTGTGAGGAGATGTTTATTTAACATTTACGGAAGGAATCTCCAGTGTCAGCACTTTATACCAGTCAGAGATAAAGTTTTCCGACATCAGGACAGAAGAATTTGTGCTTTATGGTTATTTGTTAACATGATGTGAGGAAAAAAAACAGGAATTATCCTGATTCATGCAGGTTGTACAACATTAAATGTAACTATAATCGGATAAAAAGTACAACGTGACATAGAAAGGAAGAAAAAATTCAGGATATTGTTACAGGATAATAACTCCACCCGGTTGTTGATTATTTTCCTCCAGAAGCACGCCCCTTGACAGAGAGACAGTCGTGCTGTAATAACCAGACGCACTCTCGTATCATTTACTCAGCAGCAAGACTTTATTACATGCAGTTACACACTCCGTCATTGCACGAGAGGCACTACAGCAAGCTGACAAGCGCTTGATAACCACTTTGGAAAAACACGATTGACCTCAAACACAGAGTCCACATTGGGGTTTTTTTCAGGGGAAGAGTCAACGTCCATGTTCACGAGCAAAACGTTACACATCAGCAGTGGCACTCAGACGGACTCATGCATCAACAGACTCATGCTCGCCACGGGGACTCAAGCTACACAGCAGCAATACCTGAGTGACAGTTACAATCTTGTATGAGAAATAAAAAAAATAAATAAAAAAACAAGCAAAAACAACAAATAAATAAAAAATATGTGGATAACACTGAGCAGAACATTTCTTGGAATTCACGTACGATTTGCCACACTATCTGTGTGCCATCACTATCTATCACACTGTAAGGCAATAAAACGATGGTGAAATTCAGCAACAACAGATTCACAGGTTTCATAAATACACTAGTAAACAGCACACAAGAGATAAACTTCACGTGGCATTACAAAAAAATGAAAATAAACAAATCATAGTTCGTCGGAGAAGTTGGGCTGGGTCAGGCACTTAAGACTGGAGAGCACTCGGCAGGAAGTGCTGTCTCAGCAATAGTTTGACATCTTGTTAAGTCTCCAAGTACAATCAAATAATACTGCATGATAAATACAATATAATACTGCTGCCTTTTACAACAGAGCAAGCGTTCATTAAAACGTTTGGTCCTTGATTTAAAGAATTTCCACGGAACGCTGTAGAAACGTTGTAAGTCGATGACCAGTGAAGAAACAGCCGTGTTTTCACGGCTATTTGCAGCACACAAGATCTGCTTTACTCATTACAGAAAGCAGCAATCACACAGTCCACCAAATAAAAATACATTTACAGTATATAATTGCTCTGAAACGGACACAAACACTTTCGGGTTACATCCTGCAACTTGAGAAACAGAATGTCGACAAACGATAGCATGCTTCGACGTCAGCGTGGACATCCCTGTGTGTCCACATCAGCTGTCACACTCATCTACTGGTTTGCATATAACCTCTGTTATGAATAATTTACCATCAAATTATCATGGTTTTTTTTAGGTTTTCCAGTGCACCAAAGCTTAACATGACGAGCATTTAACGAAACAAATTTTATTGGCTTTCATAGAAGCTATTGCGGCACTGCAGCATTTTGATAACATGATGACCAAATGAAAGTGTTGTTTCTGAAAAGAAAGGGAAAGGTGCAAGAGCTCGGCATACCGTACAATTATCACATCACTAATGTCGTTTTAAATTCCGCTCAGTTATTACTGAACTGACAGACTGACTGTTTGAAGTGTGGATCAAGTAAAATCGGACATATGATGCTGTACAGGATAAAATCCCAACAAAACCAGAAGCCAGTAGCGTGCTTTAGAGATCTACATGCTGTTGGGGTTGTAGCACAGCATGTTGAGCTGTAGGTTCTCGTCCCAGTGTCTGAGGATGATGAAGAGCTGATTGGCCGCCGCCTTCACCGCCGCCAGCTCTCGTCCTTCAGGCATCACTTGCGCGTTCAGCCATAGGCTCGCTTTGGCCGCGATCATCTCCCATTCGATGAAGTAGCTTGCCGAATTGTTCTCGAGCCACGCCAAGGCCACAGCCGTAGCCCACACCATGCCCTCTGGCTCCTGTGCCATCCTCTGCATGCCTCCAGGTGAGACCGGTGTCTCCACGTTCCCCAAATCGGACCCCCGTCCACTGTCAGACTGAGAATAGCTGGGAGAGAGGGAGGACTCACCCAAACCAGATGAGCTGCTTTCGGTTCGGGTGTAAATGTCCTCAGATTCAGAGAGATCGAAGTCTCTTGGCGGAGGTGAACAGCTGTGCTGGACCTCCAGACTGTCGGTTCTCCTGCTGCTGGAGTGGGAATGGTGAGGGAGGCTGAGTCTGTGGCTGGTGAATGGCGACGTCCACTTCAGCTTGTCCATGGGGACATTTATGGCCTCGCACAAGGCAGCGTCCAGGACAAAGGCACCACAGGACAGCTGCAGAGACACCTGCAACGGTCAAGAGTATAGTCAGGAAGGATTTTTTTTTTCCAGGAACAATTTTGATTATATTTTACTCAGTAATCCCAAGAAAAACTTCCAGTAAAACTCCCCTGGGTTTTCTTAGAGCCTTAGAGTTGTTTTTCTTTCATAAAACTGTTCAATGTCTCATTTATTTCATTTACACAGCAATCTGTTTCATGCTTACACGAGGGCTGTCGCTATAATTGCTTAGATCCTAGACAAGATTGCGCTTACATTCATTTTTTTTTAACATCCATTACTCTTGGCTTATTGTGATTTAATGTATAAGCATTCAACCCAAAAGCGTAAATCTGTAAAAAAAAAAATCTCTACAGTTCCATGTGACACTAAAAAACATCTTTTTTCCTATTTCTAAGGAAGATTAGGGAGATTGCTAATTAGTTGATGCTAATAGTGTAATAATGTGTTTATTCCCAGGGGACGAGAGAGAATTGTTTTTGCCTTTAACACTTTAATATGAACAAAAAGCAAATTCAAATTTTCCAATTCTGCGCTAGATAACCGCTTAGCTAAACTCGAATCATGAATCCTGAAAGTGTATGTAGTATGTTTAGACTTGCAAGCGACTCGATGATGCCGCAATTTTTTGGCTTTTTTTTTTCCTTCACCATGTTTAGGTATTTGTAAAAAAAGGTTTTAGTAGTAGTAAAACAAAAACAGTATTACCGATTGCCGTCATGTCAGCGCTGAAGTGGCGTCAAACTACAAACATGTTTGCACATTGCCTTACCCGTACCTGTTTCCAGATTCTGAGTTTGTCTATTGGCTAGGATTTACTTGAAAGCTTTAATAAAGCTTTATTTTACCTGCATCCTCATCTTCCTATGTGACAGTTGTGCATACCATAAAGCGAGACAATGGTCTAACAGACTTGAAAATGTGTTGCATTTTTGTAACTCTATGTCCTGTTAATTTAAACGTTTTGCAACGTCCTGCTGTTTCATATTTTATTCCATTTTAGACTGTGATTTTTTTGTTTGTTTTTGATAGAGTTGTTGACACAAGCTGCACTACAGCTGCACAGAATGAAACAATACGCACCAGAGGGATGTAGTCCTTGTTGTCATTATCACTCTCTCCCACTGAATCAGCTTTGCTTTGTGCGCGGCACATGAAGCCTCGGGCTGCCTTAGTCAGGAGCCGTGTTCGGGTGAGGCTCAACCTGAGAGAAAAGAAGGAAAAAACATCTAAAGAAATGCCACCAACGGAAAACCTCACTCCTCACGGCATGAGTCTCTGGAATAATTTATCTTCAAACTGGTTCGTATTCAGTAAACAGCACACTTTTTCATTACCTTCAGCGTGAGCTTACACGCTGAAGGGGCTATTGAGACTTCGATATCGATCATATGTTACATGCAAGTGGATGCGCAACAGTGTCTCAAATATTATTATCTAGAAATACACATTCTGCTCAAGGTCCTCAGCTTCTGATCAATAACACCAAGACAAAAACATACACAAGACATAAACATCAATGAATATTAAATGTGACAGAAAGTCTCAGACCAGACAAAATAAATTAATTTCAATTGAAAAAGGGAGGTCGTACAAAGCATGGAGCGAAGGGGTGCCAATAATTGTGTTTTTCTTGAGAACATTTCAGTTATTTCTTGATGAGGTTGGATTCTTCCCATTTTTTCAGAAGAAGATACGTAACCAAAAGATGGAACACTTTTTTCTAATCTTTACAAGGGGTGCCAATAATTCTGGACGGCACTGTATGTGTATACTGTAAATTATGCTTTTGAGGTCCTGAGCATGGAGACGTTGTTGAGACATTGTCGGGATTTGAGCTTGCGATTATTGTGCTTTCCTTTTGCACTACATGGAAACCCGCTCCATGTTGGACTGACAGCGGCACTCAAAAAGTGACCGAAATGCACGATGGAGTACAGAATAATCAAATTGTAGATTGTCTGGTGGCAAAGTAATTTACATCTGCATCCATTCAAATCGCAAGAAAGGGGTGCCAATTTGAAAGACCGCAGGCCATTTGTAGTTTCTTTTCTACGGTCTGTGGTTATCCGAGTCGAGTGGAACTGGACCATTGTTGGGGGATTTTTCTTTCTCTATCTCCTCTCAGAATTGAGTGACATTTACAAGCAGAGAGAAGTGCAATAAAAACCGGCGATCTGTCATTTATTTCCAATATTCCTCCACTCCAGCACTGTGTGGTTCTCCATCCTTGCATCAATCCATAACTCTGAATGTGGTCTTACTTTATTTCTGTCTCTCCTACCCACCTGGCTGAGAAGAGGCTTTCCACAGATCTCTGCAAATGGTCTGAGGTCACCGTCGGACTCCTCTGTGAGGCTGAAACAGAGAGAGCGGAGAGAGCAGTGGCGACAGGTTAGCCTCCAGCACTTGTTCCTCAAGGATTGCCACAGAGGGGTGGCTGTTCAATTTAAGAAGCAGCTCTACTCCCTGCGGAGTGTGTGTGCACTTAACAGTGCTTTCAGGATTATTGCTGCTGTAGTGCCAGGAAACCGTACCTTCTGCGAAACTGAACCGTTCCCATCCAGCTGATGAGGGAGTGCTACAAGGAGAGGCTTTGTCTTCAACTGGGTATACAAATCACAGATTAGATTAGATTTAGATTGTCAACAAAAAAATCAAACACTATACATGTAATATATTGTATGTACTTTAGTTCAATGGATGTTATATAATAGACAACTTGGAGATTGTGAATGGCTTCATTAGTGGCCAAAAGTGATATCATGACAGATGAAAATGATCTTACAAGTTGGTGTTGTTTGGTCTTCTCTGTCAGCCAGGCAGCCGGACTGTGAGTGGCCCAAACCCGCCGAATAACCGCGGCTCTTCCTGCTTCCTGAACGCTGACTGGATTGTGAGCTACCCTTCCGCTCTTCCCCTGAGAATAACCAAAGACTGGTATTAGCATTGACTAATTAGGATAGTTGGAAGCTTTTCCACTTTGCACTTAGTTTCTGCATTCTTCCCACTTCAGGAGAACTTTTTCAAAGATGTTCTAAAAGTCAAATAAGTTCTGCTTCTCTATGGGGAATAAACAAGGACCGCTGCAAGCATCCACTAATTAGCAATACTTGCCAATCTTGAGTGCTCAGAAATCAGGAGATTTTCCAAACCCAAGGGAAATGGTCCTCCGGCAGGCAAACTTGAATTTTCAGAGACTTTTATTTTCTAAACACTGCTGACGTTCTCTTAAATTAACTTTTGCAAATTAAATGCTTTAATTCAGTATGCATTAAATGTCCTAAATTCAAATATACATGAAAGGTCATGTAAGGAACTAATGTTAATTTTTGCTATCTGCTGTTGCACTAGTTTATTAGAAGTGGGCACTTTAACAGCTTTTCCTGCTTTTGCTACCTAAACAAAGTGTATATATATTTAACATTGTTATACATTCATTTAAAGCTAGAGAGCAAAACACTGTCTGGCTAAAAATGGGGGAAAATCATATGCAATACTAATAGACAGACAGAGCTTATGGGTACAAATGAGTAAGAATCTTTTGAACGTACACATCATACCCTCAGTTTCAAGTCATTGTGCTTGAAAGTAGTACAGTCGGCAACTTTCATCGAAATGTTGCTCTGAGGCAAACCCTGTCTTGATTTAAAGCTCTGATCAAGTCACCTCATGTTGGTGAGATGAGCAGTTTGGGACGCAGTAAAAAAAAAATTATTTCAGTGGTAGAGAATTTGCAAAGTTGGGTTTTATGTAATGTAGGTAAATACTACGTCTATACAAGACAGCTGACATAGCTTCTGATAAGTGCAAGAACTCCTGTTCTTACCACACATGAGGGAAGTGAAGATCAGACCTGGTTTCCTCTGGGAGAAGCTCAGGATATTAAATTAACTCTAATGCCAGAAACACTGATATATTGAAAAAAAGTTCAAAGCTCATCAAGGAAACAGAGATGTAACTTACCAGCATATAGATACTCAACAGAAATGGGTAAATATTCATTGCTGTCTAGATCAATTGGCACGAAGGCTGTGTATTTGCTCAGGATGTTGCAAGCTTTGCTAGTCTGCATGGCGTACAGCTGATAGCGCCTACCGGAACCTGAGAAAACAATAGCGTCATGTGATTACTCACAAATTTTGGATTGCAAGGAGAAAACAGATCTTCCAAGAAACATTACACTTAATTACAGAAGGTGTATCATCTCATTACTTACCAGGCTCAATCTCACACTCTTTGTCAGCCATCTGCTCAAAGTCTTGAATAATCGACCTTGCAGCCAGATGATGGAAGGTTTCGTTCCACAGATCCTCGTGAACCTTTTCCTCTCGTTCACGCCCTTGCAGGTACGGCTCGATGTCGAAGCTCACCTCCCATTTCACAGGTTTCCCACACAGCAGTCCTGAGACAACTGCCTTGCAGTCTCCTTTACCTTTACTCATAGGCTTGAAGTCTGGAGCGTGTGGGTCTTGAGGCGTTTCCGCTTCACAGAGCTGATGAGCGTAGCCATCTGCAAGCAAAAACACAGAGTAAACATCTGGACATCTGACACACAGTTCCATCTTGAAGATCATAATTACGGCAGCAATCATTTTACTTGGCTGGCTTACGTGCAGGCTTGGGGGTAAAAAAAGAGGGTAAATGTTTAGATAACAAAAAAAAATCTATATTGTGCAGCAGTCCTGTAATCTAACCCTCTATACCCCCGGAGAGTCTACAACACTGCAGTCAGTAACACCTA
>JAQQZR010000015.1:18367468-18381182 GCA_030068235.1 Notoglanidium macrostoma | reverse complement strand
ATATAATTAATATTAATTAACTAATGTTCATTTCCATAGCCAGGTCCAGTTTGGACTTATTTATTACATTTTATATCTTCTTCATGAGATCAAGTTGTACTTATTATACATTTTTATAAATAATTAAACACTGAATTATTTATCAAACTCTACTAAACCGCATAGATAATAAAAAAAAATCAGCCGAGAAGTTCATGATTTAGCCAAAAAGATAAATCAAAAGAATTTCCCTGACTTTCTGTATCCCTCTCTCTCCCTCTCGTACACACACACAAACCAAGAGCACGTTGAAAGTGACTGAACGTGTCATGGATTTACTTTTTTATGACAAATGTCATGTTATTTATCTCAATCTGATCAGTTAGTGAGTGATTATGCAACAAATTTAACTAGTTAGCAATAAACAGGAAGATGCTAATATTACTCTTAACCTTTTTATTTGTATTTTGACATTTCTTACAGCAACATGATCATCACTGACATCCAAACACGGTGGACTGTCAGCATTGGTGCACATAATTACTGTCTCATCCGGTGAGAGCAGACTCGGACTCTTCTATAAGCCATAACTGCCAGAAACACTTTGACTCCACACCAGGTCAGTCAGTTGCGACATAAGAAATACTTCAGAAATGTCAACGGCAACACACGCTGTTTTCTTTTTCAAAATAAATGGGGTAGAGAGGCTATGGGGTAGAGAGGGTTTTCAAACACTCTTTACTTTTTTGTTTACCGTCACCATGTTTGAGGTGCTCAACATGAACAAGCAGCACATATTGTTCGGGTAGTAACCTTTCTTACAATTACTTTTTAAAAGGCAAGTGCAGGTGAATTAATGATATCATTAAAATTAAAAGAAGATAATAATAATTCTTTCCGATCTTGCCCTATCTGCACGACAGGGAAAATTACCAACATGTTTGTCATTACCGGTGGTGATTGATCTTACCAATTAATGTATAGCTCGATTTAATATCGGCTCTGCTGATCCATAACAGCCAAGTTTGACGTCTTCTTGTCAACAGATGTTTTTCATCTTGATGACAAATTACCACTGGTAAACAGTAAAATGACACTTGGTCTCTTCCACCAGTGTTGCTATAACTACCAATAGCGCAGAAATTAACCAATTTTTCTTTGTTCCTTTCTCTTTCTTTTGAACTGTACACTTGTACTACCGTATCGCAAATCACTTTGATTACACTTTGATTACACAGACTGTCGTGACCGCATGCGAAAACCACCATTTCATTATATTAACACCGATCGACAGTAAAAAAGTTTTAACCATCCCAATCTATATTGCGAGCAGCCGTCTATGAATAGCACATTGTGTATTATTGAGTATGAATTCACATTCTCATGCCTCCGGTGTTTACATTGACTTTCACTGCAAGTTAATGGATCAGCTAGAAGTCACACCAATCAGGCGTTATTTTAACCACTTGCTGTGTCCCCAGACCACTGAACCACTCAAAGCCAAGCCATAATAGCAGTATTCAGCACATTCATTTTGACACTATTGATCTACACTGTTTCATTGTGAAAGGACTGACCTGCTTCTCCTGTGCTGCCCAGGGAAGGGCTGTCACTGGAGGACTTGGAGCCGTTCTCCTTGTTTGGGCCGCGGGTGGCTGCCTGCGCACTGGCGTTCATCTGGGATTCCTCTGGTTCGGTGTCTCCATGGGGTTCGTCAGGCAGTGGGCGTCCGTGCCCTTTGGTCGAAGTAGCACACAGGCTGGCCAGCTGAGGCTGCACGTGGAGAACGCACAGCACTGTTATAGCATTCTTGTGGTGTGTATGATAGGGGTTAGCAAGTTTTAAGTTGGTGAAGTTCACCTCACAATGTGGCAGCTGGCATAAAATATGTTCTCAGAGGAAAACTGTTGTGTCACACAGGCTATGCAAACAGAAGATATGGACCACTTTGCTTTGGCGTATTCTAAGAAATGGTTTGCGATAGGGAAAGGGAGAATATGTTTGACATTTGGCGGCACAGTGGTGTGGTGGTTAGCACTGTCGCCTAACAGGAAGAAGGTCCTGGGTTTGAGCCCTGGATCACCCAGGGTGCCTTTCTGTGTGGAGTTTGCATGTTTTATTTTTTTCCAACAGAGATGTGGAAAAGGCAAAACCTTATTACGCCACATGTAGCGATGCCACACAATAACAATTTTTCCTTAATTTTTTTCTGCACTAAATGATCATTTTTGATTGAAAAAAAAGCACACAAGCTTACACTAACATTATTATTCATGGTCAGTGGCAAATCATAGGTGCTTATTGGTGCCATTATTTATTTATCATTTATCAGAGTATTATCCATTTCGACTCACTGGCCAGTGTCTTGTGATTCTAATTAGAATCTGCAAATTGATGTTCATTTTACGACAAAACTCCACTTAATACTTAGATGCTTTTATAATGCAGAATCCTCAGCACATCAGGAAATAATGAATTGTGTACATTAACAACCCCTGAGTGATATATGAATAGATATTAATTATCATAATCATTAAGTATTGATTAAGTAACCTGTGACTCATTGTGCTGATTATTATCAGGGTATGCAGTATGAATGAAGATTGTTGGGCAAAAGTCTACAAATACTGTTAAATATATCTTCAATTTTCTTAGCTACTCCTTAGTGAAATGTTTTCACAAGGCTGAAAGCCTGGCTGAAACACACTCTGAGTTAATAAAAGATACACTTGTGAGTGGCACACACACACACACACCACTCATTCTTCTCAAGAAATCTTTGAGGTTGGTGCTTGTTAAGAAAGAGAAGAGGAGGAGAATCACATCCTTGCTTTGTGTTCTTGATTGCATTCAAGTTCCTCTTTTGGGTCAGGCATATTTTTGTCACCTCATTATCTTTCCACTGCCATGGCAATTGCAGCACTGACACATCTTTCCATGACAGGCAATAGCCCCCTCTTTTTTGTCATGTCAACTGAACCAAAGGCGATTTAGTATTACCGGGAATGTGGCCATGCACCGCGGGAAGTCATTATTAGTCAGTGTCTACCTGGAAGCCAGTCTGTCTGAGGCATGAATTACTTTTCTGAAATTTAAATTCCTGCCTGGACATGATTGTCCAGGGAATGGTCCGCTGTACCAAGTGGGAAAAACTATATTTCAGTATAGAGGTGACAGAAAGAATATTGAATTGTTCCGAGCCTGGACTCGAGTTAGGAAAATAAGATCAAATAACTCCTGAGAATAAACAGTGGAATCCTCAGGGTTTTGTTCCTTTAGTCTCTTATCATCATGCCAGACGCTCGGCTGCAACAGATGGCACTGGAGGGATTAACAAACGAAATCTCTACATCAATAAGAAATAAAACCATGAAATAGAATTTCATGATACTACATCAGTTCTTTCATGTATAAAAAGCAATTACAATTACAAACACCTACGAAAGCCCTTTGCCATTGAGACTTCAAAATTATGCAACACTATTAAATCTGTGTTGGTGTGTTAACCACAGGTTTAGTCTAATTAGCTTAATGTTACATAATCATGCACTTAAAGAAAACTTTTAGTCATGTTTCATTCTCTTTCATCTTTTATTTAGTGAGGTCTGGTGTCTAATGGGAAGAAGTCAACACTGAGCTCATTTCTATTAACTAAGCACCCAGTGACTTAATTTTGGTGGGCAGCTTCCTCTGGATAACTTCGAAGGTGGTGGAAAGATTCCTAAGACAAGCATAGCTCGGACACAACCAGGCTTTATGGAAAAATGGTGAGCCGTGTAAAATCCTTGACATGTTGAAGACTCAACATGTGGAAAATGGTTCTCTGATCAGATTACACTAAAAGTGATCTTTTTGAACTTGGTACAATGTGGTATGTTTTGAAGAAACTCAACACTACTTATCACCCTGCGATCAGTGAAGCATGGTGGTGGTAGTATTAATATCTCCCTTGGTTAATGTCTTTATCAACCAAACCCTGATTTATCCTTTGAGAAATTTGTTTTGGACTTATTTGGATAGCGCTGTGGTTTTCATGGTGCTGTTTGTATAGGTATGTTCTCTAACAAGCTCTAGGATCTTTCAGGTTTATTTATATAGAGATCATATGACACTTGAATCGGACACAGATCAAATCAATTCAATTAATTATGTGCCTGGCGACTGGATGCACCCGAAACAATTTAGTTGTTTCATATCAAGGGGGTAAATACTTAAGTTGCCACAAATTTGTACATATGTTTTTTATTTGTAAATTATTGTGCAAACCCAACACTTCCGTATATGGGCTATTTCTGTCTAGATTCATGACATTAAATGTCAATTAATTCCATTTCACTTCCAGGTTGTAACACTACAAAATGAGAGAAGGTTCAAGGGGAGTGAATTTTTATGTAAAGAACCGTAACACCTCTAAAAGGCTAATCCATGTCACATCAGTATGTTTGGAAGTCTTACTAACCTGATAGTTCATGTTCCACTGGACCCCATTATCAGGACTCATCTGACTGATGAGCTCCTGGACCTTGGCTCTCCTCAGAGGGTTTTTCCCCACCACTGAGCTCGGGTCACTGGAAGTGTAGGCCTTCTTCAGAGGATTATAGTCTTCAATCTGATTGGTGCTGTATGCACGCCTTCTCGGAGAAGAGCTCATATTAGTCCCTGCGATGGGAATTTCCATGATTAAACAATCACTATGCCAGACAGAAAGGCAAACAGAAGAAGGCAGGATCACTCTCTTGGTCCACTGAACAAGTTTTTAATAAAGAATTTGAACCGTGGCTGTAAGGGTTTCTAGTCTTAAAGGACAACCAGCTATTTTGCATCTTTAGTTTTGGAAAAAAGGTTCTAAATTGGATTTGTAGGGTACAAAACAGTGCTTTCAAATGTACAGCTTATGTAACCCAGAACCTTTTTGTTTGTCGTATACTCGTCAGCGATCACTGGCACCTCTGGAGATGTGTTTTTAGACAACTATTGTCTTGTGCAAGAACTGTGTTTTTTCATTCAGCATCACATGTTATAAATACATTAAAAAGGTGTTAAATCGGATCCAGTATCAGCTCTAAGACCAATATGTACCAATTGGCATGTCCTAAGTAGGCTACCTAGAATAATCCATCTGTGAAACAATACCGCTCTGATCCCAGCAATTATTCAAATATTAGCAAATATTTACTAGCTAGATGTCTTTGAGCATTTTGATGAAGTGGTTTAAAGTTCTAGGTTATTACCAATGCCGTCCTGTTCCACCATTCCAGAGCTGCTTTCAGACATGGTGCTCTGGTAGGCATCAAACATTCCTGTGCCTGATATATCCCTGGTAGCACCATGCCCATCCAAGCAGCTCTTCCCTGGTTCCTCCTCCTGACTGTGGTAGAACACGGAGCTAGCCGACTCGTTGGAGCGCATCATGCTGTAGCGCCGTCGCTTGTCCTGCCACATGACAGGAGAGTGAGAGAGAGAGAGAGAGAGAGAGCGAGAGAGCAAGAGCAAAAAGGGGCTGAACTGGTTAAATATAGCAGACATTTTTTTATTTGGTAAACACTAATGAAAAAAAAAAACCCAGATCATTTCAATAAAATGTGGTGTGATTAATGGTAATGGTAATTTCCAAAAATTTGGCTTTTGAGAGACAGCAAATAAAAATTAGCATCCTTTAAGCAGTGATTTTCAGTCCCAGTCATGGGATTTCAACTAATAAGCTGATAATGTGAATCAGGGAAATTCTCCCAAAGGTGCTAATCTCTGGAGTCACATAGTTGAGCTTACTCCAGGTTTGCGCGTGATGGATGGCTTGTGTCTGCTTCTCACTTTCCCTATTTAGTAAGCATGTCACATACAAGGATACGCCAAATAATCAAATTTGTAATCTTTAGGACTTCAATCAGTGGTGATAAACCTTTCAGACATTTAAAGGGGTAGTTTGCAATGCACAAGAAATTATGAGCTGTTGCTTTAACATCACTGGCTGTTAAGTGACATGTGACAGATTCACTTAACACATACAGCAGAATATAATCTATAGATATAATGTCACTATTTCATATGCACTCAGGTACTGTTTAGAAATAAATAAATAAAAACTATTTATCTCTATCTAGCTATCTATCTGTCTGTCTGTCTGTCTCTTTTATCACCATATATGGAAAACATCCTATATTTCTTTCAAGTCCCATTATGGTACACAAAATACATAAGATTAAATAGTTTTAGTGCATAAGGAATAAAACATAATGGGGATGCTGTTATAGTCAATAGTAGGGTGATGTAATGTACATAGAACATCCTGAGGTTTTTTTATATATACAGTACATATATATATACGGGATATAAATATAAATAACACATGTATCATTAACACAACAGATCAAACCATTTCTAATCCCTTGGGTGGAGGTTTTTCTGTATTCACACGCTTTTACTTGTGCAGACCCCTGCTGAATTTTACTCACAGTCTTGGGGTTGGAGTGGTAGCGTGTCGTGTCACACACCACGCTGTATCCAATCAACCGGTCGCCAGGAAACAGGTATGTCGTTCCCACTGGAGACAGTAGCACCTCCTTAGTTTCAGGATAGAGCCATTCGATGGAGATGTCACTCAAAACAGGAGCCATGGTCTTCTTCAGGCATTTAATCATCTACAACATTCCCGGACAAATGCAAGACGAATTCATTTCTCATGTTACATGAGGCATAATTATTTTAAAGGAAGCAGACTGTAATTACTACGCTCAATAAATCTCAGGTGAAGCAAGGGAAGGAAAATGTGCCTTTTTTTAACCACCTAATTTAGCAGAATTAATTGTTAATTCCTAGTATTTGTAAGCACTCCACAATTTATAGCCGAGCTTTAATTGCGAGGCAGTGACATTCAGAGCAGGATAAACATGTCAGTGTGAATAAAAACCTTAGGCTGCAGTCTTTCTCCTTCTGCCAGGAACTCAGCAGCACCTCTGGAAACAGTCGCGAGACCCTGGATGAGCCGCCTGCAGGCTCCTTGACCTATTCCGAACGTGTAGCACCTACAAAGTAAACAGTCATATTTATATTAGGATGACGAGCAGAAACATATTAGATCTGATATTTGATATCTGCCCAGATATTACAAGTTTATGGAAGCGAAATATTTCCATCAACATCTTGTTATTTAGATATATGTATCTCGTACAAGAAAAGCGTCTCATTTTAACAAATATAACATAATGTCGTTATTTTGTCATTACAAGAAAAGTGTATTGTTATTATAAGAAAAGCAGTTCATTGTTGCAAAAAACATCTCGTCATTTCCAGAAAAGTGTCTTGTTATGAGAAGAGCTTTTTATTGTAGTAAACTATCTCATTAATACAAGATAAACGTCTCAGTAATATGAGAAAAGCATTTCATTGTTACAAGCAAAACATCTCATCATCATAACAAAACATCTCTGTTATGAGAAAAAGTATCCCATTGTTAGAAGAAAAGCATCTCAATTTTAAGAAAAAGAAACCCTCTTGTCCTTATGAGAAAAACATCTTACTACAAGCAAAGCATCTCAGTATTATGAAAAAACATCTCAAATTTACAAGATAGTATCTCATTTTTATGAGAAAACCATCTCATTGGAATGAGAAAAGCATTTCATTATTCTAAGAAAACACCTCAATATTATGAGAAAAGCATCTTTTTACCATTCAAAAATCTCAGTATTATGAAACACCATTGCATGATTACAAGATAGTATCTTATTTTTAAGAGAAAACTATACAACAAAGTATCTCATTACTACAAGAAGGCATGTTGTTATTACGAGGCAATATCTTGTTATTATGAGAAAAGCATCCAGTTATTACAAGAAAATATATCATTACTATTAGAAATGCATCATGCTGCTAAAAGAAAACTCATCATTACAAGAAAACAACATACAATGACTGATCATGATTTACAACATAGCCTTCTCTCGTAATAATGTGATGTTTTCTTGTAGTAGCAATACGCTTTTCACGTAATACATATTACAAGATACGAGAAGATTTTATCATTATAAAAAGAAAACAGGGCAAACTATAATAATTAAAAAAAAAAGAAAGCAGCTGTGTTAACATATTATTTCCAATATTTACAGAGCGTAAATCAGGCTTCTCATTGGTTTTTGTGATTTATCTCGAGGCTGTGATGTATTTTGGGTCACAGTTGCATATGATTTGTGGAAAACACAAGTGATTAAAAACTCAGCTTGACCTTTAGTTTTGTCAATGACAACTCCACGACTTGTCGGAGATGTCAGAGATTCATGACTATTTGCTCATTATGCTCAGTAGCTGATCCGAAGCAAGGACAATTCCATATGCCTCGGCGGTCTGCGCAGACTGTGTGTGCCTAATGAAATCACTGCATGGGGTTCATTCTTTATAAGACAAAGAGTCAAAGTTGTCTGTCACTCTTAATGCAGGTGCTGTTTTTTTTTCTCCTCTCTCATGCCAGAATAGTGCTAAAGGGTCAAATTCATCTGATCTACTGGGATGAACAAATATTTAATGGAAATTTGCATAAACATTAGACCAGATGTTGTGTATTAAAGCAGGACAGATCTACGACTCCTGCGATGGCCGTCTGCGCAAACATAACAACATACGAAAACCAGCAACATCCTGTTTGTTCAATCTGAAGTGGATTATAGATGCATGCCATTTTGCACGCACAGCCGCCAGGTGGATTTGATTACAAACTTGCATTATGTTCACTTGTTTTTCATGTCTTTTTTTTTCTCATCAAGCATGAACAGCAGGCGTTTTCGGAACTAGAGCTAAGCGTTGCTTCTTTTCATTCAAAATGACTAAAGAACATGCACTGATCATTATCATACTGCGGTGTTGTTGAATTCTCCATTCTGATTGGTCAGAAGATGCTCATGAATTCTCTATAACAGCAGCTGTGGCTGAAATTCACATCACAGGGTCATATTAATATGCCCGTTCTAATACATTGTATGAATAACATGCACAAGGACTAATTCGGCTGTTGCTCCACAATAATCTAAACCTAATAATAAACAGTTTAAAAAAAAAAGTGTTGCTACAGTTATTTAACAAAGAAAAACATGTAGTTGCTGCTCAGGGGAAGTTTTCTATTCGGAGAACATACACTTTAAAACGTGAACCTATTCCCACCATGTAATTGGTTGCAAAACATCTATTTTATTGATTTAGATCAGCTTTTTAAGTTGCAAACAGTATTTTGATGAGATGTGTTGACCATATGTTGGTAATTACATCAACTTAATACTGTGTGCAATTTAAACTTAAATGTCTACTACTGGGGTAGTATGAGCGACGTCATGTTGTGCTGTCATAGGAAAATAATTAACTCTATATATGTGTATATCAGCAGAGTATAGTTTAGATACAGTCTTTTCTCGTACCTGATGAATCGGGCGTGACTGCGGACCAGCTCAATGACCTTCCCTGTGTTATTGACGGCTCCGTCAGTGAGGAGGAAGAGTATGCGAGGATGACCGCGCTGAACCGGCTGCCTCAGGATCCACTTCAGCGGGGCCAGGATGTTGGTGCCACCCATGTCAGCTCGAATCTTCTTTACATAATCACACGCAGTGGCTAAGCTTTCCTGTGAGGCGGTAATGTGTTTTGTCAGTGTAATCCAAGGGTCAAATCCATCAGTTCAGAAGAAAACCTAAGTTCATTAAACTAATTAAACTCATTAATAAAAAAATTAATAAAAACATCTGCTTAGGAATATCAGCAGTTAATAGTAATGAGTTGATTTGAATGAACTGAAGTTTAATTGACCCTAAGCCTGGATGAAAATTCATATAACGGTCTTTGCCTCATATAATATAATCTAAGCCTAGGAATGAATGTATTTATATAAGAATATGTTGTCAGAAGTATAATTATGTATTATCTCTAGCGTTAGCGCTTTGTAGCAGTCAGTAACTTTTCTGCCATGGGAAAGTCTTACAGAAACAGAGGTGAAGGGTCAAGGCCAGGTTTAAGGTTCAAGGATTAAGATCAGGGTTCAAGTTTGAAGGGCAAAGAAAGTTCATGTTCATTAACAGTGTACATTCATTCATTTGTTCTTTTATTTGTTCACTCATTCATCCACAGTAGCTGCCTATGCTGCCTAACTGTAAACAAGGTTTTTGGTGGTTTAAATTAGCCTACTAATTTTTTGGGTTTTTTTTTTTTATCTATTTTAGGAAAATTAAACTCATTCAAAATGACTGAGCCAAATTATCAACTCAAATGATGCAGCTGAGGTTCTGGAACTAATCCGTCAGAGCCAGAATTCACACACCATGATGATTTTTGCTATCATTTCTACCTCTGGGATTTTTTTCCCAGTGTTTTCCAGTATTTCCTGTTTTACAGTTAGGGCTCATTAACAAAAAAAACAACAACAAAAAAACCACTTTCCTGTTTAGGCCATGTTCACTTCAGGTTAGATTCCAAATAATCCAGACATTGATAAGGATATTTGGAGCACTACACAGATACAGACATGAATACAGATAGTGGCATTATGTTTCACCCCTAATGCATATATAATAGTGTGAATCATTTCAGGGTAAGTGGTGTAGACATGGATTTTGGCAACACTACAAGAATTTAAGCAAGTAACATTATGTCTTGTAAAAACCCTTTACCATTGCCACATCAGCTGTACAGAAATAATTCAGCCCAAAATGCCAACATTATTAATAATGAATTAGCTATTCTCATTAAATTTTCAATATTAACAGCGTTAACATTTCTGGGTGAAAAATTCCTCCACCCACAATAAAAGCTAAACAATGTTCGAAGCATTTAATCAGATTGTGGTGATTGTTTGTGTTGTAGCTCGTGGTCTGTGCCATACCTCATCATAACTCTGACTGGCGGCAAACAGCGCTTTAAACGTCGAGCCAAAGGCGATAATATTGAACAGGCAGGCGGGGAAAAGGCTTTTCAGAATCACCACCATGGCGTCCTGGCAACACAAGCACCAGGAATGAGTGATTGAGTGAGAGAGAGGACGAAATAAAAGCTGAATGAGCTGGGTATGAAATGAAAAGAGAGATGAAGAACCAAGTAAAGGTCAAAGCTGCCACTCAAGAGCTGTTCTTTATATATCAATACAGCGTTATATATGAATGGAAACTCTCTAGATGTCACTATATTGTAGTACATTAAAGGTTATATTGACAAGTAATACAACACACAAAAAAAAGGTGAAAGTACAACAAGCCAAGTAAGATCAGTCCAAAATTTCGACACGTTTCTGTCTGACAGAAAGAAAATGTTTTAAAAGCACTGCCTTAATTTAAAAAGTCACCAACGTGATATTTTAGTCGCTTTAAGTCCAACTTTAAGCCAATTTCTGTACATGAAGGGAAATCTGTAAATATTCAATCTAGAATGCATTTAAAGCCCAAGAAAAGGTCAAAATATAGTACATAATTGTCACTGTATCAGCTTCCACTTAGATATAGTTGGTCAGACAAACCTATTGATAAAGAAGGCATATCGAATTTCTTGTCAAAAGATTGAATTTGGAGCTTACGCAAATACAAAAGGTGAAAGTGGTAGCGAGTAGTAGCACCAGGTTGTCTCAAAATGGAAAAAATGTATTGTCCGACATCCGTCCAATAATTGAATTGTTAAAAACACAGTTGTCATAATACAAAAAGTTGTGACACAAAAGTGGCGACGCGATACACTCTCAGCCAATCAGAATTGAGGAATTGTCACATAGCTATACAGGTGTACGTGCTGGACAACATGGAAGGAGCAATCTGACCTTAAAGTAACACATGTAATGGAAAAAAAACCAAGTTGATCAACTGAGACATTTGTCAAGGCTAATGAAGTTAACAAGCTTAGATGCCAGAAGAGGTCACACTTTTACATTCTTCCTGTGTGCCTATGAACGTCCGATGGTTGTTTCAATAAACGGTTGCTTCAAATCATGTCCTTTTTTTCCCACAAAGGCCACAAATGTAGTCACTCTGGAAGTGATGCCAATTATAATATAACTATTGTTTCAATTTAAATATTCTGTATATATATATACTGTATATATATCGCTTAAAAGGTTTACTTAGCTTAACAATGTTGTGTAAAGCAGCTATATAAATGTTTAAACAATATAATAAAGACTGTATGTTTAAAAAACATTGGGCATGATAGACTTCAATCACTTTGTAATATTAACCTTGAACCTTTTAAGTTCCACAAAGAAGCCATTTTTTGTATAAATACATCTCCATATGTCCATATACCCACTTTAAACAGCATTATTAATCTCATTTTCTAAATTATTCTGACTACTGAATAGACAAATCTAAGTTTGGAGAGGGAATTAAATCATCATCTGTATCACCTCCAAGGTTCACAATAAATCATACTAGCTCCTAAAGCACACCAGTAAGTCTTTAAACCATGACTGAAGACCTGAATGCTGGGTGAAGAACTTATTTATGGAAGAAAATAAATTCTGTTTGGCTGAGAGTGGATCGAGTGAAAGCTTTTTTTTTTTTTGCCTTTTATTGCCTCAGTTGACTGTATTTTTTGGCCCCAGTCGAAATAGAGTGACCCGATCCTACAAGAGTAGCGCCTGTAGTGGCAGAACAGGACCATCCTCAATCAAACGCAGAATGAGTCATCCCTGCATCATGCGTCACACCCCAGCATCACACACTCCAGCGGATGGTTAACATTTGCTCCCTTCACCAAACACTCAGACATAATCACTCATGCTGCTCGAGCCGCGCACTGACCAACACCATCCGATTCGATTTCACCTACTGCTCTTTTACGCTGGACTGCTATAATGGCTTCAGTATAGCCAAGCAGAATGCTAATGACGTGCATATTTTAATGAAACTCCATGCTTGTTATCTTGTCAGGCACACAATGGTATTAAGAGGCTGAGGTCTGTAGCAATTTTAGAAAAAAAATGATGTTTGTTGTAGGCTCAGTACGTCAGTAAATGCAAAGCAGTCACTGCGTATTAAAGGAATACTTCAGCGTTTTTCAGCCTAAGCCTCACCCACTCCATCTGTAGCAAATGTGTGATTACCTCAGACAAGAATTTCAACAAATTTCTCTATCATTCACTTATAAATGTATAAGGGCAGTTGCTAAATTGTTTCAAATATGCAGCTACATAATATGGATTTTAAAAATTGGACTGTTTAACAAAAAAATACAAGAATAAGGAAAAATCGTTTTTTTTTTATTGTTCTTAAAATAGTAAAAATGTAAATGCTATTTGTGGAACAATAACCACAAATTGACTGAAGAATATCTGAAAGCGTTTTACAAAAATATTCTGAAATGTTTTTTTTTGGTTTTTTTGTGCATAAATATTTGATGAAAAGTTTTTTGGATGAAACAGGTTTTCTGTTCTTTCTTCAGGCCCTGTCCACACATTTACAGATATTTTTGCATACTTTCATATTTTTGCATATTTGCATACTTCAGGGCTCCCATCCATGCAGAAATTGCATTTGGGGTCACAGAAAACGTTTTTGGGTTTTGTTTTGTTTTTAAACACCCTCCAAGGTGGAGGAATGATACTCGCAGTACTGCGCCTGAATCCACCTTTCTGGCAGTACACTTTATACTGTAGTACACATTATACTGTAGTACACATTATACTGCAGTACACTTTATACTGTAGTACACTTTATACTGTAGTACACTTTATACTGTAGTACACATTATACTGCAGTACACTTTATACTGTAGTACACAT
>JAQQZR010000015.1:18331807-18358329 GCA_030068235.1 Notoglanidium macrostoma | reverse complement strand
TACTTACTGTCCTTTTGTGAGTTATAATTTAAGGTGTCCTTAAATTTCATGCGCCTGTGACAAAGCAATTTTTCTTTACAATTAGTACAGTAGTCTATTTATATGTCACGCACACTCACTTTTATCCTGATCCGGGTTACTGTGGAGCCGGAGTGTATCCCGGGAACATTCGAAGCAGGAATACACCCTGGATGGTGAGAAGCCAGTCCATCACAGGGCATCATGCACTCACACGGTGTCGCATTCATTCGCATCTAGGAACAATTTCTCATAGCCAGGTCACATACTGGTACGGTTTTGTAAGGATGAAGGAAACCAGAGAACCCAGCGGGAGCGCTCAGGGAAACGGGGAGAGCATGGACAACTCCACACGAGCTCAGGTTCGACGTGAGGACCCTGTACCACTGTACTACTATATGTGGATACGTATTTGGATAGCTTTTTTTACTACGGTCTCATATAGGTACGGTATAACACGCATCTTAACCTGAGAATCCAAGTTGTTGAAGAAGATTAAGAACGCTTAATGCTCTATTTGCTTAATTAATTAAAAAAAGAATCGAGAAAGGCAACAAGGAGAGATAATTGGCTTTTCTCAAGATGTGATTTGACTGTTAAATTCACAGTACTATTGGGGAACCACTGTTATTGTTAGGCCTAAATTATATTTGTCTAGTCATTTTTAGCAACACTAATACATTTAGCCGATATCTATTGGAACTGTCTTATTATTTTCCTTTTCTCCGTGTTTTTCTATGGTAGAATGTACAACGAATAATACTTTTCCTCTTCCTGTGCAGACAGCCTTTCGAAAAGCTGACTTAATTGCATGTGGCAGAAATGTATCTCTCATAACCTAATCCCTCGCCCGCGATAAGGCAAGCGATGGCAGCTGAAGATTAAACATCTCTCTGAGTGTTATCACTGAGCAACATCAGCATCCAGCATCTCCGTCATCCATCCGATCCAACTTCCAGCCAGCAATAACTAATGCACAGTGGAAGCATTGTATTACATTAGGCTATACTGAGATGAGAACGAGAAGGGACAGCGACGATGCGTTAATCCGCTCCACCTTGCCAGTCCGTGCCAAGGCTGCCATCATGTGTCCTGCACACAGTGTGTCTGAAACGAAGCAGGTGCCTCATAATGTGATTTTAGTCTTATCAGGATTTTGTGTGCAGGCAAATAAACCGAACAGCACAACAAATAACCTATATTTAGCCAGGTTCATTGTTACGGCAAGCCAAATTCATTTAGCATCCCTGTGATTAGATTGATCTCTTATGATTAATGTTTCAAGTATAGTGACCAGGAGAAGGAAAAAGGAGGAGAGCAGAGGAGTGGGGAGTCCAGGAAAACCCCAAGCGTGACACAGTTCCTCTCCCAGGAGTCTCAGCTGACTGAATCAGTGCACACGGATCTCCTCCATCTAATCTAAACCCCTCTACCCCTGCGAGCATTCATGCTGAGAGACGAGAGCACGCTGCAGAAGTCACCTGTTGATCCGTGCTGCGTATTCACATCACACATGCTTCACTGACTACCCTGATTAATTCTCCTGCACTTTTTTTTTGTCAAATATATTTGGTTTTTAGGGAAACAAAGCCAACAAAGCATGTCAGGTTTGATTCTTTACACTCTGCATTCTTTGCACTTAACCATGACTAACATGACTAACCAGAGACTTTCAAACCAAACAAAATTGCACATGCAGAACAGCAGACTTACCTCACATTGGTGTTGAGATGATGGAGGTAACCACTTCAAATACTTTAAGGAAGCAGCATGAAAAGCAATCCTTTCCCTGTCTTTTCTTCCCAGCTCGCTCTCTCTCTCTGGTCTGTGTGAATGGTGTAGAGGAAACAGCAGCTGTCACAGGTGGTTGAAACTCTGAATTAAACCACTCTCACAAAACAACTGAGAGAGGGAGACAGAGAGGCGGTAAGATAGAGTGTTTGTGTGTGTGTGTGTGTGCGTGCGTGCGTGCGTGAGCGGCAGCTGCAACCCCACCGATGCAGTCTCTCACCACAGCAACATGTGGTTATAAAAAGTAGCTCTTGGTCTATGGCTGGAGTTGGTGGAGGTGGTGGTGATTGGGGGATGCGGAGAAAGAAGGATGCAGAGAAGGATGTGGATGCTTGTCTCATTTAACAGCATAACATCCCCCCGGCTACTCCACCCCCCTTTTCACCAAGCCTCAGCACCACCTAGTGTGCCCTCCTCCCCTCGGCTGGCCACAATCACTGATGAGGGTGCCTATTCGTGCGTCCTTTTTGATAAATCAGAGCCAAAATGAAACGCAGCAGCATGAACACAGAAAGCACACCAGTCTCCCTTTTGGCCCCCACAGGCAGCTACATATGTTTTGTTTGATTGTTAAACTGTTTTGTTTTTTTCCTGTCTCACCCGTTTTCACCTTTTTTTTCATTTTTGCCACTGTGGCTCATTTGATCCATCTGCTTTTGCACAGAAGGTAACCATGACAATCAATATGGAGCCTCTAGAGCTTCTTAAAGACAACAGGTTGCTCTGTGTGTGTGTGTGTGTGTGGGTGTGTGTGTGTGTGTGTGTGTGGTAAGAGGGCTTATCACAGCTTTTACAATTAAATTAAATCTCTCTCTCTCACACACACACACACACTCTTCCTTTCTCTCTATCTTTCCCTCTCTTATTTACGTACCACACAATTATTGCATAATTTATCAATTCTTTTACAGAACATGCATGAGGATTCTTACCCTTTAATCATCAGCAGTAAATGTTTTGTTCAGACATGAGATGATTATCAAGAGTGCCAACAGCATCTGCCCTCAGCGGCTTGTCTGTACATCTCATTACAGGTGGAACATCACTACGCTGCCTACCCTTTTCAACAACAACAACAAAATTGTCTGACTTGTCTGATCTTAGTCTGAGTCAAATTAAACCTGATCTGATTTTTTTTAAACCTTGAGCATGAATCACAAAATAACATGATATTCTTTGTTAGATTATTTCTTTTTTTGATTTTCATGTCTGATTATTATTTCTGAAAAAAGGTCATTATGAAGAGTCACTTTATTAGGAACACCATACTAATACTAGGTAGGATTTACTAACTAGTGTTTTAAAGTAACCAGTTTGAGATGACTGGCACATCATTATGTTATAAGATGGGTTGATTTTGGCCATAAAGTTATGCACATGATCAGAAACAATACAATCAGAAAGGCTGTGGCTTGATTAATATTAAAGGGCCCAGTGCGTGCCAAGAAAACATTCCCCACACAATCACAACATCACCAGCAGCCTGGACCTTTGGCACAAGGCAGTTTGGGTTCATGGATTCATCCTGTTCACATTAAATTCTTTGGCAATCGCCTTGTCATCAGACCAGACAGCGTTTTCCCAATCTTCCTCAGATTTCTGTCCTTGGCTGAGAGAAGTGGAAACCCACTGTACCCCATCCACCTCGAGGTTCCATCTGTTCATTCTGTGGTGCTTCTCTGCTTACCACAGGCGTACAAATCATAACATAACATAAATATAATAAGAAGAAAGGACAGCATTTACAATCACACATTACTGTAGATGTAAAAAGGTTCACAGGCGCCTGTTGAAATTGCAGCCTTTCATGATGTAAAAAATGAAAGAAAAAAAACATAAATCATATAATTTTTATATGATAGCTATAACAAGCAATAAGTGAAAAGCAAATATAATGGTTCATACCCATTGACTAATACCTTTTGCTTGTAATACAGCATGCAGTCTTTTTAGCTAAGAGTCTACCAAATTAATTTGGCAATTTTATTCCACTCTTCCTTGCAACAATTCTCCAGATCTATGAAATTGTGAAGGGATTTCCTGTGCACAGCCCTCTGTACATCATTTCACAGGTTTTCAATAGGATTTTGATCTGGGCTTTGACTGGACCATTCCACAGCCTCGATCTAATTCTGAAGCCATTCCATTGTTGACTTGTACTTGATTGGTACTTTGGGTTATTATCAAGCTGAAAGATGAAAGTTTTCTTCATTTTCAGCTGTCTAACAAAAGCCTGCAATTTTAACAAGGCTGTGAAGCCCACTGTATATTGTATATACTGTACATATAACCATTCTGAATTCAATTTTTGATGAGTATGAATGAAACAAGTATGTCAAGTACGACTGCATGTTTCAGGTTTACGGACTGTTCCTCTGCTGAAATGCGAGTGAGGTATGGATGCAGTGGTTAGCACTGTCGCCTCACAGAAAGAAGGTTCTAGGTTTGAACCCGTTGGCTGACTGGGGGCTTTCTGTGTGGAGTTTGCATGTTCTCCTCATGCCTTAATGCGTTCCTCCAGGGGCTTCAGTTTCCTCCTGACATGCAGATTAAGTCAACTGGCTACTCTAAATTCCCAACAGGTGAATGTGGGTGTGAATGGCTGTTCATCTTTGTGTTAGCCCCTTGATAAATTGGCAACCTGCCCAGGGTGTAACCCGTTTCTCAACCAAAGTCAGCTTGGATTGGCTCCAGTCTTTTTTTTTTTTTAGCTCTGGTCATGAGGATGAAACCTGGATGATGAACAGAATCAAGAGGATTTAATAAAAGGGAAGATAGTCTATTCATAATACACATCTCCACATGCTTCATTCTTTATTCAACATGAAATAACTATTGAGCTATAGTTTTGGGTGATGTGTTACAAATTCATATGACCTACTTCCTATAGAGCTGATGTAAAAAATTCTGGTTCTACACCCTACACTGAAGGTTCCCAATCCCGGTCCGGGAGAACCCTCTCTCCTGCACAATTTAGTGTTTTCCCTGCTCTAACACACCAGATTCACACCTAATTAATGGCCCTTCCTGAGCTGAAGTGTTTGTTAGAGCAGGAACAACACTAAAATGTGCTGGATCATGGTTGGGAACCTGTGCCCCACGTGTTATTGACAGGAATTCGTTTCAATGAGTCGTATGATTTGTCTCAGCTCACCAATAAAGCCGAATCTTTCGGCTCCCAAACTTGCTATATTGTCCTAATGACTGCCTAATCCTAATGAGTTGGATTAATTTTATTCGCACTGCTCAGACGTTAAATTGTTATTTAATTGCAATACAGAAGAAGAAAAGAAGAAGAAGAAGAATCGGTTCACATATGCGACTCGGTTCGGTATGGGTATTCAGTTGAAAGAGCCGGTTCAAAGAGCCGATTCGTTTACGAACGACACACCAACATTACTGAGTCGTGATGTAGTAATTTACTTGCATGTAGGTGTCAATTCAGTCGTAGTAGGTTACATAACATTATCCAGAGAAATTTATTTTGTAATTTACTGGCGCTGTTATTGACAAGCAGGAACTGAAGTTTAATTTTTCCGAAACCAGACCGGACAACTGAATAAGAGACACAAACCGTAAGAAAGTGGAGCTCAGCTTAGCGAAATTAGAGTTGTGAAAAGTTGTTTGAATTTATAAAAGCGATATAAAAAAAATACTGTCAAGCAGAAAGAAATGGCTACTGACTCGTGGGCATTGTCTGTCGACCAGCAAGAAGCAATAACTAAACCAGTAAGAAATTGTTTTATTTATTTACATTTTTTTAAATAAGACTCTCGTCATGATGCTCCACATGCTAACAGGCTAGCTAACAGACAGACTGCAGTGTTTGGGTCGCGTGCGCTGCAGACACACCTGTTTAAATTTCTCATCTGCGATATTTAATAGGATTAATCTGGTTTTATCATCTAACAAAAACAACAGCTTCAGAAATGCAACTGTAAAGAAAGCAACATATTAATTTATTTATAATACTAAATATTTATTTTATTGTTTGAATATTTCTCTGCTGCTCTCACAGGATTGGCTGAAATGGTCAATTATTTATCACTGTAATTAAATAACAGTAATTGGTCGCGATTATTCAGGCAAAATATGACCTCTAGTATACCTTCATTCATTTTTTCATTTTATATCAAAATAAATCACGCTTTTCCTTCACAATATAAGCCTGTATTTCTATAAATGACTCCTCCTTAGTCACATTAATTTAGTAAATTTTCAAAAACATTTCTATGATGCCTATTATGCATCATACTGTAGTATACTTATAATATTAGTGATTTTTATAAGGTCCCAAAATGTTTTTTTTATTTTTTACAAAATATTTTATAAATATTTTTTATTTATTAAAAAAACCTATTTTTAAAAATTCTTTTTTTTTTAACTCTTGGGGGGGTTTTTTTGTAACAAAATTTACATGAAGATTTTACATTTTATTTAAAGTATTAATTTATTTAAAGTCTTATTATATTATGTTATATTACATGAACCATATTACCCAGCTCTGTATTTAATGTCAGAGTTAATTATATTTTTACTAATTGTGGAGGCTAAGGATAAAAAAGGGTTAAATATAATCACCCCTATGGCCTCAAGTTCAGTTAAGAGGAAAGTGGGAAATATTTAAATTAGTCCTGCAGGCATCAGTTTAATTACAGCGTGACTCGCAATCTTATTCTGTACTGCACATCTGTTCTTTACTGTATATGAGACGATATAGAGACCCTCCTTTGTGTCTTTATTCTTTAGATAAAATATTTTCCATGTTAGAGTTAGATGCACAGTAACTAGCTGCTCTTATTGGCTGTTATTGTCCTGTGTCATTTGTTCCGAACAGCGTGAAGTGCTGCGGATTAGAGAAAGGCGAGTCATCCCCAATGCTGAAGCGAAAGGTGATCGTTTCACACACACACACACACACACACACACACACACACACACACAACTCACAAAACACACTTTGATTGAGTTTTGTGGTGTTAATGAAAAGTCAGAAAAGTAGTTCCGAACTTGTGTGTGTGTGTGTGTGTGTTCTTTCATGTTCAGAAACAGCATACCCTACAGATGGTGACAAATCAGATGAAGAAGAAAAAGGTGAGTGCTTTGGGTGAGCTTTACGGCAGAAATATCATATCTTGACACTTATCCAGAGCACACAATACGCATCCCGATATATTTAGAGCTAGGGTACGTTTTGGAGAAACCAGCATGAGTAAGCAAGATTTCGAAATTATCCAACTGAAAACTCCCACCCCCTCCCTTCAAAGCCATAATATTAACTATGTGGTCGGAGTAACATTTTAAATTATATATAAACAGTCGTTCGTTCCCTCACCAGCATCTCTTGGAAGTTTATACGACAGAAAAAAGTCTCTCTGTGTTGAATAAAAGGATTTTAGTTCCAAAGTACAGTGGGGCTCTTTACAAAGCACTAACACTGGAGACGCCATCCATAAATGTTAAATAAAGTCTCATTACACCAAATAAATCATTATTCTTTTGTTAAATAGCAACATTTTTTTTTTAAATCCATTCATTATCAGTCTTAGATTATGTGGAGCACCAAAAGATGCAAAACTATAACAAGCACACTAATATAAACCTGTGACATCCCAAACTTTTAATGCCTGATCTTTCGTTAGGCGTTATAAAGAAGAAAAAAAAAATACTAACAGCTAAGATCAGAGACGTGTACCGTGACGTAATTCATCACATCATCTAAATGATCTTGCCCTGGCTTACAGGATCTGTGTATCAGAGGTCTGCGCATAAAGATAAATTCTTTCGGTTTTATTGAATAAAGCTGATGTGGGTTTCGTGTTTGCGTTCTAGAGGACCGAGCTGCACAGTCTCTTCTGAACAAATTAATCAGGAACAGCCTTGTCAACAACACGAACCAGGTGGAGGTGCTGCAGAGAGACCCGAATTCACCACTCTACTCGGTCAAGACGTTTGAGGAGCTGCGTCTGTAAGCAAATGCACTCCAATACACGTTCCTCTGTAAAGGCTGGGGGAGGGTAACACGTTGCCGCCGTCTGAGGATCTGCGTTCAGATTACTCGCAGCAATCTCAGAACATACCTGCTGGACTTTCTACAGTCCCTCAACCTCCGCTACGTCACTCGAGTTCGCAGTCAGGCGCACTGTTGACGTTTCTGTCATACCTATAGAGCTAGCAGGCTATTTCTCAAATAAAAGAAAAAACAAGAAGTGTCTCGTATTTGTATTTCTTTAGAATACGTTATCTGAATTCGGAGTAATGTATACATATAGTCATAGTAAAGACACTCACAGTGAGATCCCTGGGAATTAAACCATACTGTTCATTTATAATGTAGGTGACTTACGATTGTATGACTGCTTGGGAAAGTAATTGATTATATTATTAGTTGTTCAATTATTTGCTCTTGAACTTTTGCCTACTTGCTGTGTGTGTTGTGTATAATGAAATGGAACTGCTTTGTTAGATGCGCCCCTCATGAATTCACGCTCACTGTGTTCACAGAAAACCTCAGCTGCTGCAGGGAGTCTACGGAATGGGCTTCAACAGACCTTCAAAAATCCAGGAGACTGCGCTGCCAATGATGCTGGCAGAACCGTGAGCGCACCGTTTCTACCCACGCATCCGAGCCAACCGCTGATCTGTGCCCAAAGGCATTTCATTATGATGCACAGAGTATAACTCTGACCCGAGACATGCATTGGAGTCATTTATTATAGAGACATCACATAGCACAGAGAGAGCACTTGTAATACCGTAACGCTTATCATCAGCTCTCCCAATCTTCTGTTAGCTCAGGAGGTGTGTGTTCTGTGTGGTTGCAGACCTCAGAACCTGATCGCTCAGTCTCAGTCTGGAACGGGGAAAACCGCCGCCTTCGTACTGGCCATGCTGAGCCACGTCAACCCGGCGAACAAGTGGACGCAGGTCAGCCGGGGCGGTTTTTAAACCTCACCACAACAGAATGCTTCATTCTGCTTGGTCAGGTGTCCTATTATTTTCTCTTGGACTACAAGGTTCATAGTCATTTTCTTTATCATTTCTGTAGTAACAACTTTTGCACAGTATGGTGGATGATCCGTCGAAACACTTTAATAGTCGATTTATTGACTTTGGAACAGCTCTGATTTTAGGATTTCTCATGCTGGAAAGTCTTCAGTACAGACAGCTTTGTACTGTAACTATTACATAATTACATGAATTTAACTATAAACAAAAAGCACGTACGTAATACAATAAAATTAAAAAAATCATTCTCCGTTAGCTGTGCTAGAAAAGGATTCAAATACTCTTCAGCGTGCTGTTATTGACGTGCTGTGGCAACAGTGTCCCAATTTGCCCCAGTGCAAATGTGTCCGCACGCCCTGAGTGTTTTATTCCTTACTTATCGCGCAAGGATTTTTGTATTTCGAAGCTGATTCCAATTCTCTAAAATGGACATACTCACAGTTTTAACAATCCAGCTGAGCCAGTACTCTTAACCTATAACGAAGCACTAAACATTCAATTTGTGATGTTTCTTGTATCATTAAAGCTCCGCACCCAGGTGACAAATCTGTTTAAGCGTTTTGCCTATAATCAGATTAAGAGCATGGTGAAACAGCCGGCCTGTGCTGGGAGTTCAATAATAATTGGATCTACTCTGGTTTGTTTGGAAAAGATTTGTCTTCACCATGCGGATTACGAGATAGACAGGTGTCTGTTCCATTAGCTATACAGAATAGGACATTCGGTGTTCTCCTCCAGGCATGTTGAGCTGCCCTCAGACCCTGCATGTGTGATGAGACGTGGAGTTCACATTAGGAAATCACTACATGTATATCATGGAAAAGAGTTGTAAATTGTACATTTTGGTGCTGTCGTCTCCCCTGCAGTGTCTGTGTATCTCCCCGACCTATGAGCTCGCCCTACAGACCGGTAAAGTCGTGGAGCAGATGGGCAGGTTCTACCCTGAGGTGAAACTGGCATATGCTATTCGAGGCAATAGAAGTAAGAAACCTACACAAGTACAAGGAACCACATCCCACTATTGTGTAGTGACTAATTTAAAAAATGGGATTTGGTGCAAGTGTGTGTAACTTCCTGTGCTGTTCCTCAGTGGCGGGAGGGACTAAAATCCAGGAGCAGATCGTGATCGGCACCCCAGGCACCATGTCTGACTGGTTAACCAAAAAAAAGGTGATAGACCCCAAGAAGATTCAGGTGTTTGTACTGGACGAGGCTGACGTAATGATCGCCATGCAGGGTCACCAAGACCAGAGCATCCGCATCCAGAGGTGAGAGACGTGACCAGCAGGTGACACAAATAACCAGTAACAGCTTACTATATTTGTACAATATAAGTAAATTACAGCATATATGTATACACACACACACACACACACACACACACACATCAGTGCTGGATCATGTGATCTGTTGCTCTGCTGGCAGGAATCTGCCCAAAGACTGTCAGATGCTGCTTTTCTCTGCAACCTTTGAGGACTCCGTGTGGCAGTTTGCTGAGCGCATCATCCCCGATCCCAACATCATCCGACTGAAACGAGAGGAGGAGACCCTGGACACCATCAAGCAGTATTATGTGCTCTGCAGAAACAAACAGGACAAGTTTAATGCACTGTGTAACATCTATGGCGCAATCACAATCGCACAAGCCATGATCTTTTGCCATGTGTGTACTATTAATGAGTTCATATAATCCACTACCTCAACGTTTTAAAATTGAAAGATGTTCACATGCCGTCATCACGTTCTATCTTGCTGCAGACTCGTAAGACAACAGCATGGCTGGCAGGATGGATGGCAGCAGAGGGTCACCAGGTGGCGCTGCTGAGCGGAGAATTGGCAGTCGAACAAAGAGCAGCCATCATTGAGCGCTTCAGAGAAGGCAAAGAGAAAGTGCTGATAACCACTAATGTTTGTTCAAGAGGCGAGTACTACGACACGTGTGTACTGTGCTACAACATTGTGGGTAATATTTACAATGACTTTGTTTACACATTAAAGGATTTTCATCAGTTTGCATGAATATTTAGATAATACATAGCCTAAACTCTGAATGCTTCCCAAAGTGTCCCAATTTGACACTAATTATAATTTTTATTAAATAAGGAAAGACACGTCCTACGTGTTATCAGTTTCTAGTTACGGTTATCGTCATGACCCTTCCAGGAAAAGATGTAATTTCCTTACCAGCATCTCTTTCTTGTTTCTCTTGACCGTAATAAGATTAAAGGGGAAAAAAGCAGCTTGTCAAATATGCTTTTTTAAATCGGTTTATTTTCAGTTTTAGATTACACAGAGCATCCGCGATACAAGTCCTCGTGAATTAGCCATTTCTATCGAAATGATAACATATGAGAATGAGCACATTGGTGTAATTTGGATTACGGTTAGAGCTACTGTCCGTGCTGCTGTTACAGAACATTACATGGCTCATTTGAGTACTTGATTTTGATTGGTCAATAATGGCATTCTATATTCTGTTATTTCTGTATAACCGTTGTTATGGATCATGTCATTGGCATTTGTAAATCAGTAATTTGTATCAAATTATCAATTTCTGTAGTAAGAAGTTGTCTAATAAGCGAGATAATGTACAGCGAGCTGGTCTTTAATGCAAAATAAATCCCTTCAGGGTGATTCCAGATATCTATGCTTTGCATCACCCTGTTGAGGTTTATTTCACAGTAATGATCGACTCACTGTACATTATCCCTTACTTAATCAACAACATCTGACCAATCAGATTCAAGAATTTGGTCCTGCTGTGATATAAGTAGATCTCTCACTCACTCACCTGATACCAAAAACACCATTTTCAATAACATTTATATATGATTATTGTGTATTCGTTCTGTACTGAGAGGAATTGCTATGAATTGTTGCATCTAGTCCTAGGGTGATTAGGATGTACATTGTATTTACAGTTCACGAAGGGTAATTCTATAATTTTTCCGATTAGAATTCAGTTGCTGATGCCCAGACTGTGCACTACATAGTGAATAAGGAACAAACTTACAATTTGTTCTCAGCAGGTATTGACGTGGAGCAGGTTTCCGTGGTGATCAACTTTGACCTCCCCATGGACAAAGACGGCAACCCGGACAACGAGACGTACCTGCACAGGATCGGCAGGACGGGACGCTTCGGCAAGCGCGGCCTGGCCATCAACATGGTGCACAGCGAGCAGAGCATGGCCGTGCTCAAGGCCATCGAGGAACACTTCAGTAAGTCCGTTGATTCTCAGTGAAATTTAGGTAAAAGGTCAAGTTTGAATTTGAATGATTGTTCGTCTTTTGTAGGTAAGAAAATAGTCAAGCTGGATACAGAGGACCTTGATGAAATTGAAAAGATTGCACAATGAGGTGATGTATTACATAAGATCATAACACTAAGATAACGCTATAGATCTGAGCTAATAATGTGTTTACACTTACACTTACATTGCATTACCTTTAAGGAAATATTTTAAACTTCAACCTCTACCAAAAAAGACTTTATCCTTAGCTGATGGTTAATATGTTTGAGGGTTGTTGTTTTTTTGTTTGTTTGTTTGTTTGGTTGATGCTCAATATATTAAGCTAATTAATTACTGATAGTTTTTTGTGTTCTGTTGTTTTCTACTGTGAAATGAACACCATTTGGTGTCTCTTAAAGCACTAGACACATTCTGATGTGCTGCGGAAAGCACACGGGTGCCAAAACAACCGGAGAGTATTCATCGTTTCAAAATGACGATGTTGCACATTGAATGTCATTTTGAGGATCAGAATTTGAAGAAGGTGAAACATTTGTTCCTTTAAAAAAAAAAAAATAAGGCATTCCTAAAGAGTCATATTAAATATTAATAATGCACTCCTTAAATGGAACGACTGTTAAAACCCACCCGTTTTGGAAAGAAGTTTATCCCTTGCAATGACAAGGAGTTTAAAAAAAACAAGTTTCCTTTTTGGATCTGAGGACCAGCTGCTGATTCATATGATTTTTCTGATATGTATTTCTTTGTGTGTTTACTGACATATTCCTGGATGATTTGGAATAGTTACATTTTGTGTGATTTCTTTCAGAAAAAGGAATGATTGATGAATATTTTTGCTTTGTTACTTGAATAAGTATGCACTCTGGTTTGGATCGTGAATGCCGTGTTTGGATTCGAGTGAACTTTGTTAAAGACTAGCTGTAAAGGTTTATTTGCAGCACTGGGTTGTGTTTTTCTGTTCTGCTGGATTCAGAGTTGTTTACTGATGCGTTCATTAAAGATTCCTGCCTGCTGGAACCGTCTCTCGTTGTATTTTATTTACTTCTAAGTTGCATGTATTTAGTGTTTTTATACAGACGTTGAGCTCACGGATTACTTTTACCTCCTTGTTTTGGCCATTTCATCAGATAAATCCTAGCATAGGTCACTTTTTAGGAAAACAAAACAAAACACTGTTATTGGAAAATCAACAACAGGGTGCTGTGATGAAGCAGAACTACTGTTATCACACTAAGGTTAATTATTTTCCTATAACCGCATGTCCCAAAGTTTTCATTCCTTTTATACTACAGCAATTTGCTACCAGTGTTTTTTAAATTTATTTATTAAAAAGCATCCATTTATAGTTACATTTAATGTCATGGAACATCTGCGAATCATGAAACAAAAAGCCGTAATGGAGCCATTTTTACCTGTTACTGTGCTATAGCACTGACACTGGAGACTCCTTCCATAAAATGCTAACCAAACATTAAAATTCAAATAAATAACTAAAAGCTAGAAGCGATTCTGATTTTAAAAAATACACTTTTAGTCGGTGTGTCTATGCGATATGACATTGTAAGGAGATGGTGTGATGTAGTGCAAGCAAATGTCAGTTCAGAACCGTGCATGAAATCGATAATAAGAAATAATTTAGAATAAAGACAAACTATTTTGAAATGTCTTTGAGGCTGATGCATAAGACTGATTTATTGACGATGCCACACTGAGAGAGAGTCATACTCAGATTGGTGAAGCTCCTTCGAGGAACCTCCATGGTCTCGAGCAGAACGTGTTCGTACCGTTTTCCGGACTTGTCCTCTGCTGTAGCGACGACGTCCTGGAGTGTGTCTGTGGGTTGGAATTGGCACTTCAGCCTCTGACCGCACGGAGTCCGTAGAGCAAGCAGAACCCCGGTCTCACCCTCCTGGGACCGAGACGTCGTCCTGACAGTCCCACTAGACGCCCTGTCTATCTCCTGATCACTGCTGAAGAAATGACGGGCATGGAGCCTAGACCTCGAGGACTGTTCCTGCATGTCTGTGCTGGACGCCTCTTCTTCTGATCTCTTCTCAATAGACGGGAGGACTTTGTATTTGTTTAGTGACAGCACAGGGATGTCGAGGGCTTTCTCAACCACTGAACTCGGATTATTGTGCCTATGGAAAGTGTGGGGGGACGGAGATGAGTCGAACCTGTGGCTTAACGTGGATGGAGGATGAGGATGAAAAGGAGGGTGGGGGGGAAACGGACGATCCTCACTTAGAAGCTCATCATCTGTAGTACGAGCCTCAGTCACTTTGGGTCTGGTGCGTCCTTTGGCGGATTTTGGTCTTATCACATGCATGTTTCCCTCTAGAAAGTGAAACAAAATGGTTGTTAAAAAACACTCTTTTTGAGTTGTAAAGTTCTAAGAGCTGGAGATGCAGATGTTACTGTAAAGAAAGAATAAAATACTTGTGGGCGTGCTGTTAGAGGAAAGTAATCAACGACTTGGTCTGTAATTTGGCCCGGCATGAAGCTGTCACCTGATAATTATTTCCCAATACCAGCACATCTTAACGCATTTTATTTCTCTCATACCACGGTGATGCATTTTACAAATAGAAGAGCACTTGGAGAGTCCAGACCTCCGCTTAGGACAATCGTTGACTCTTCTGTGATATGCAAATATCAACCGCAAAAACTTTCTTTGAATATATTTGCAATGCGTTATCATATTTCTACATTGGCTATGTTTTTGTCACTGTTGAACTTTACTTCCATCTACTGGATTTTAAGATGTATGGCATCGTTGGGCGCACATTTCCGCTAAACATGAATGCTGTATCTCGCAACGTTAGCAAAAATGAAACTAAATTCGTCAAGATTAGATCTGCTCCAAGATGTGACTGGTTCCTCCTCGGCCTGTGCTACACCCTGCCACCAAGTTACATGAAAATCAGACAGTATTTTTTGCACAGTCCTGCTTACAGACAAACAAACCACACCCAAACCATAACCTTGGCTGAGGTAAAAAGACTTTTTTTTTATCCATTTAGAGTTACATTTAATGGTGTGAAATGTTCATGAAACACGTTAGCTTAACAAACAAAAACGTTGTTGATTGTTGACACGGTGAAGCTTTCTGTGATGTGTTATTTAACATTTGTGGAAGGAGTCTCCAGTGTCAGGGTTCAATAACAGGCAGCAAGTTTTCCTCTCCAGGATGGAGGAGTTTGTGCTTTATGGGTTCTTGTTTACATGACTGTGTTTTTTTTTTTTTCCTGCCTTAACGTCAATAAAGGAAAAAAACCAGAGGCTGGTGAGGAAATGACTGTTTATAGCTGCTGTAACGTAAATGATAACAGCAACTAACTTGTTTTGAGAATGTTCAACAACAGTAACTATAATTGAATAAACATGACAACATTTCTGTCACAATTTTGACAGGTGGTTTAGTTGTTTTGAAGTCTCAAGCAGGATATTATGGACCAGCGATTTCTTTAGTGATCAATAAACTGCAATAAAGTTCATTTTTGAGTTTCTACATATGTGTGATTGATTTATTAGGATGTCAGCTTGACTGTAATTTTCCATTGGTCACATATATACGTTTTGTTTGTTTGTTTTTAAATACATTTTACCAAAAGATTTTGAAAAGAGGCACACGGTTCCTTTCTCTCATGAGACTATGCAAGGGTTAAAGGCTGAAAGTTAGGAATGAAATGGTTTAATACTGTTGTGGTGGTCTATTGTGGCTAATGAACCTGCTAGCTAAGTTGACTGATGATGAAATTTGGTCGAGTTTCACTGATGGCGTTCAGCTTTACTAGACATAATAAATATTATATATAATATTTATATACATAGAGAGAGAGAGAGAGGAGCAAAACGTTACCTTAAGCTTTATTCTGTCGCTGGGTGATAAAATTACGCACGCGGACATTTTCGCTGGCTTCATTTGTTGCCAACACAGTAACCTCTCCTTAGTAACGGCTCACGTGCGTCAACCGCACACTGGACTTTTTATTTGTTGCTAGTTCGCTGGCTGTTTTGCTAGGACGCCGCATTAGCCCCTGAAGCTAACTAGTGCGACACGACAACGTGCCCGCCATATTGGAAAGGACCAAATCAATACAAGTCTATAGACGGACATTGAGCTACCCTGATATAATTAGCTGTACCTTGATTTATATGAAACATGTTTTCACAAAACCTGCTTGTTATAGACGTGAGATATTATTTGACGCTCTAAATACAGCTTCATTCAGTGAGGTGATTTTTGTTTTTAATGGCGGTGCTGCTGAAAAGTCTCTACACTCATTTCCATAACCGTGATGTGAGCATGCAACATTAAACAACAAAACTAACAAAACTGTGACTGGTTGTGGTGTGCTTTGTTTTCTTATTGGTCAACTAAGTTGTGCAAATATCTCCAACATCCACTGTTTTCAACTTTTATTACATACAGAACAAATATTCACACAGGAATAAAGGTGTGGAGAGAGTGATGTGCCATTTACGAGTGAGTCGACTCCGAGTCGGCTCTTTTAAGTGAATGTTGAGCGCCAATGTACATTTTTCTTTCTTTCTTCTTTGTCGTACATGTAGGCAATTCCCTTACATATTCATTAATTCTTTTCATTCATTGAGCTTTGGTAACCACTGCTTCTGTGGAAACCATTCTTCTGAATTTGAGCTGTTCATTTGCATGATTGAGTCGTGTATTTGACTCTCAGATGTATGTAGAAGTAGGTTTATTAGGGGTGGCATTTGGTTATCAAGATAAATGGAAATAAATATTTATAATGGAAGCACAGACACAACAGGGTACAATACCATGGCATGGATGTTTACTGTTTTTGTCAGTGTGCTTTTGTAGAACTTTGCTGAATTATGCTAAGAATTATTGAAATGATTTTTTATAACATGCAATGCAAAAATTTATTTCACTAAACCAGTTTTCAGCCGTGGTCGGTCAAATAAAAACAAGTGCTGTTCATCATATAGCAAACTTTGTTCAGTTTAGAAAAAGTTCAATTCTTTGAGAGTTGAAAGATACGACTCTTATTGGTGAGCTGAGTCAAATGATCTGACTCACTAAATAGAGCCGTAATTCACATCACTGGTGTACAGGAAAGAACAGCGAAAATAAATTACATTAAGATAGATCTGGTTAACATATAAATTGTCAAACAAAGTATATCATAACTGTGTTGAATATATTTCACGGAGCAGTGATTCAGATACATTAAATATATCCCTTTCAACCAATAATAAATATGTGATTACATTTTCTCAGTTTTATAATAATAAACTGTGATCACATCCCAGTGTACTTATAAAGTTAGAGGAAGAGCAGGAATATTTCGAGAAAAAAAAACAGTAATATCAAGTAACCATGGAATATGTCAAGTAGTGCAAAACCATCTACGGTAAGTCGAGCAGGTTGTTTTTTGCATACAGGTCCTCTGTGATCTGATATACTTCTGAGATAAGTGGTAAAGCTTCACCCAACAGTGTGATCACCTCCTGCTGGCTGCCTGCGTTCATCACCTCAAAGAATGCATTTCGGCCTGGCAGAGCACAAAACGCCATTCCAACTGTTGTCCGGATGATCCACGGGTGGTGCTGCGCCAATGACGCGTTATAGGCCTCGGAGCACATGACGGAGGTCTTACTGTCCTCAGTGCTGGTGCGCAGATTCTCCAAGAACAGCTGGAGCCAGCGCAGAGCACGGTGCAGACGCAACAATGTGCGGCAGCCTGACTCCGGGTGGCTGACTCGTTTGTTAATATCCACTAGCTCATTGTCCAACTCATACTTCACCATGGACTGGATGGTGACGTAGTGCGTCCCATTCTCACCCATCAGAAAGTTCTCCAGGATCTGAATTTTGTTGACTACATCCTTGGAGATGAAAGAGAAGACACTTCCCAGGCTGTTCATAAAGCTAAGAGAGAGGAAATGAACATAGAGACTTATGTCTGATGTAATCTAATCATTAAGCAAATGTCATATTTTTAGTTTGATATCAAAATGAGGAGATGACATCCCTCCATTGTGTATATGCATGGTGCCCTGCGATGGACTGGTTTTGCATCTAAGGTGTATTCCTGCCTTGGACCCGCTGTTCCTAGGATGAAGTGGTTACTAAAGTTAAATGAACAGGATAATGTTAGTTTTCAAAATATTGGCTTTATGGCATTTGTTTACATGTTTCTTAGACTTTTGCTCAATACTGTATAGACAAATGCACAGTTTACATCAAGGTATGGCATGAGAGCCACTTCATCCTGGTGAGGGTTGTGGTGGATCCAGAGCCTAATAAACATGAGACAGGAATACACCTTGGCACAAAGTGGAAACCCAAACCTGCTCAGCACCCTCACCTCACCATCCCCACAGTGAAGCATGGTGGTGGTAGCTTCATGTTGTGGGGATGTGTTTCATCAGCAGGGACTGTGAAACAGGTCATTGTTGAGGCCTAAATGAATGAATGATCTCTAAACTGTGTTTTCCTGTGTAAGTATACAAACACGCATACAAACAATATTTTATAGTTCAAACACTGAGATGTACGAAAGTTGAAATGCATGCTTTACAACTGAATGTAACATGATACTAACACACAGGAGGAAACAAATTGGTGAACCCCACATACCTCACAAGATCTCGCCATCCTGATATATAGTACTTTATGTAGACTTCCTTATTATCACTGAGACATAACTTAAAGTTGTCCAGAACATTCTGTAGACTGAAAGAATCTGCCATTTCTAGTTATTCTAGTTAGCTAGGTAATCCTGTCTTTGGAATTAACGAGTCAGAATACAAAAACACTGAACACTAAGCACTCTTGTTTAAAATTAAGCAGTCAGAAACAAAAAAAAACATTTACGAAATCATTTATATCAGTTAAAAAACTAAGCAGCTACTCTAATAACGCTGAAACTAAAGCACCGGTATCACTTCAGCCCTGGATTATTTTTCCTTACCTGTATTCCGCATTCTTCCGCCGGATCTACAAATGGTTCACTCCGCTGATTGGCTTGTTTTTTGTCTTGTCAGTATTCTCCCCAATCAGAGAGAATAAGGCGGGATTTGTTAGAATACAGGCGTAAAATAAAGCACATATCCGATTCTGCTGTATGAATTTTTCCGGGTTTGAGAGTTCTGAACCAATGAAAGTGAGCCGTGGCATCACGTGTTCAAATCAACCAATCGGATTGTTTCTGGCGGTCGCAGCATTTGTACATCACATCCGCTAATTTATTTTTTGTATATTTTGATGCGTTGTATGTATGTTCTGTTAAAGTAATTTCTATTGTATGAGGAATTTATGAAAGGGTTACACTAAAGAAGTTGTATATTCCTGAAAAGGTTTGAGCTTAAGTTATAAATGTAGTTGAGGCGAGCGTCAGTGCAGCAAGCAGCTTCGCTTGCACCTTTCACAAGTCAATGTTTCATTATCAGCTAGCCAACTGACATTCTAAGTTTTTTAGATAAAGTTATTCATAATATATAAACGATATATATTTAATTTTTAAGATGCCGGACATCAAAGTGACGCCTCTGGGTAAGAACAGTGTTTGATTCTACAGTTATACAGTATCACATTGGGTTATTGGGGATCTATGTTAATGTATTGTGAGGATTAAGAACCACTTGGCAGGCGTGCTGTGCTGTAATAGAAAAATAATCAACACCTTTTGACCAATCAGATTGGAGAATTCAACAGCGCCGTGGTATAGAGTCAACAGTGTGGATGAATAATGGCTTCTAGTCATTTGTACACCCCATTTAGTGCATGGAGTTATTGAGGATACTGTGCTAATGTTTTGAAGGTGCTGGACAGGATGTTGGGCGCAGCTGTATTCTGCTCTCTATAGGAGGCAAGAACATAATGCTGGATTGTGGGATGCACATGGGATATAACGATGACGTAAGTTACTGAACAGCAGAACACAAAACATTTCTTTTATTCATCAAAATGTCTCATTTTGTGTCTAAACGGAGTCTGATTTTTTTCTCTCTCTCTCTTATTAGAGACGCTTTCCAGACTTCTCCTACATCACACAGAATGGCCGCCTAACAGACTTTTTGGACTGTGTTATTATAAGGTTTGATGAGTGATGATGACGATGATTATTATTATTATTATCACCATGTCAATAATTACCTGTGTGTAGGTTGTTTCTTTTTATTACTTGTTGATGTGGCACATCTGCTATACAAGTCCTTGCGCATGTATGACTCTCAGAAACTACTGTCACAGAAAATATTTGACTGATCGAAAATCCACCAAAGCTATAATATTATGTTACATATTGATTCAGTTCTCTCTAGTTAGCTCTTAATTCCTCTCGTCCCGTACTTTCAGCCATTTCCATCTGGACCACTGCGGCGCTCTTCCCTACATGAGCGAGATGGTGGGATATGAGGGCCCGATCTACATGACCCACCCTACGAAAGCCATCTGCCCCATCCTGCTGGAGGACTTCCGCAAGATCACGGTGGACAAAAAGGGCGAGACCAACTTCTTCACCTCACAGATGATCAAAGATTGCATGAAGAAAGTGGTACCGCTGAATCTGCACCAGACCGTTCAGGTGGGTACCAACAAACGACAAATGCTGACTGGGCCACGTTAGGCCTCATTTTTAACTGTTTTTGTGAATGTTCTCTCTTCTAGGTGGATGACGAGCTCGAGATCAAAGCGTACTACGCAGGACACGTTCTCGGGGCAGCAATGGTGCTGATTAAAGTCGGCTCCGAGTCCGTCGTCTACACGGTGCGCGCCACACTCCTGGTTTCTAATGTCAGGTTTATTTATTCATGGATGAATCAGATCTGAAGTGAACATCAATCAGAGTTATAAACAAAACAAGAGGAGGCCTGAAATAGAACCTTGTGGGACACCATATTTCCAAATTATGCTGCAACCTGTGGGTGTTAAGTAAGAACTTTAGTTTGTGTAAACAAACCCTGGGCCTCATTTATTCAAGCGAATACATGCAAATTTATTTGTAAATCATTTACTCAAATAATGACGTATTCATGAAAATCAGTCCAGGAAAAGTTCTGTATCCTGCAAGAGCTCCTGAATTTGTCCATTTCTGTTTTAACTAGACTCACTGCTGTAAACCTTGATCAATCAGTTTCAAAAAGTATATTTAGTAATTAGTTACACTATTTCATATACACAACGTTCCGTCAAGTTTAAATCTCCAATTTACTTCAGATTTCAGGAGAATTTTGCGAAATTCCTCATAATGACTTGAAAGTGAACAATCCATAAATCAAGACAAGTAAGTCTAGCCATTCAGTTAGGACAAAAGTAATGGCGCCCTCTATAAGTAGAACTCATAATTGTGGAAGCTTTAGTTCATGTCACATTTAGGAGGCACTTTTTCACCATTTCGTCGTTATCTTTTTCAGTTCCCCGTGAGCCTTACCTTTTATATAGGATTTTAGGCATTTGGAAACTTGCACTTTCTTTTTTTTTTTTATTTTATTTTATTTTTTTTTAAGTTCGGTTTGGAATGTAAAAGCATTTACACACAGCTATACGAAATGATTAACAAATGATGTCGGGTTGTGCTGCTGTAGGAAAATAATCAATATCTCTTCCATGTAGGAGCAACTGGGTTATATCCTTTTAAATAACATCACTAATAATATCATCATCAGTCCTTTAAACATACGCCATCACGTATCTGTTAACGTCTTTCCGTCGTTTCAGCCTGTGCTTGTTTCCACTAAGTGTAAGTTTGTACTTGTATGTATTTATGCAGGGTGATTACAACATGACACCAGACAGACACTTAGGGTGAGTATTTATTTATTTATTTATTTTTAATAATATTTATTAAATTTATATTAAAATTATATGTAAATTACATGTCACACTTAATGTAACAGTGTAATAATTTTCTCCAGAGCGGCCTGGATCGATAAATGTCGCCCAGATATTCTGATCACCGAGTCGACGTACGCCACAACAATCCGTGACTCGAAGCGCTGCAGAGAGAGAGACTTCTTAAAGAAAGTCCACGAGACCATTGAGAGAGGAGGAAAGGTCAGAACAACAACCTAAATACACGAGCGTGTTCATCAGTTTATGCACTATGTGCATATGTTTACACACACATATGATTTGACAGGTCCTCATTCCGGTGTTTGCTTTGGGAAGAGCTCAGGAGCTCTGCATCCTTCTGGAAACGTTTTGGTGAGCACTGACGCAGTCCTTACACCCACACGACACTTAACACGTAATTGTGAAAGCTCAGAAATGTTCAAATGCAAGAATCCCCTTAAAACTAAAACCCCATCTGTATAATTTCTTAAGAGAGACATTTCTGGTAATTATACCCAATGTATATAGATCTCTATGAATAATGGACCATTTTTTAACGCCATGATAATTACCTGAACTCAGCTGTGCGTGTTTGCTTCAACAGGGAGAGAATGAACCTGAAAGCTCCCATCTACTTCTCCACGGGCCTGACGGAGAAAGCAAACCACTACTACAAACTCTTCATCACGTGGACCAATCAGAAGATTCGCAAAACCTTCGTGCAGAGGAACATGTTCGAGTTCAAACACATCAAAGCCTTCGATCGCTCCTACGCAGACAATCCCGGACCCATGGTATGATTTTACGTACGTTTTATACACATATAATGACAGGAAGAATGAGCGTCTGTGTGCTGAGCTGTAGCTTGGGCTCTGTGTGTCTCAGGTGGTGTTCGCTACTCCAGGGATGTTGCACGCTGGCCAGTCGTTACAGATATTCAAGAAATGGGCCGGCAATGAAAAGAACATGGTGAGAGTTTGCTCTACAGGGCTGTGGTTTTTGCGGAGGTTTTCATGAATCCTACGACTAATACGTAGAAATCATCCTGCTTAATGCCATGCAGGTCAACTTCGAACCGTTTCATGTCACCACTGTGTGTTGATAAACGCAACTTATTTCTCAGGACGTAGGGCCAGAATTTATAGTCCGTGCTTACAGGTCACGTGTATTCACAGTCCATGCGCATGCTTAAGTCAGCTCTCAGATATGCGTGTGTTTATTCAATTTCTGTAAATTGGCATCAGGAGGCAAATTTTTGTCTGATTTATAAATTTTTTTTTTCTGGGCAGGTCATTATGCCAGGGTACTGCGTGCAGGGAACAGTCGGCCACAAGATTCTGAACGGACAGAAGAAGCTGGAGATGGAAGGAAGAGCCACGGTAATGACTCAGTTATCCGAGTCAGAGCTGTGCTTCACGTTTTAGTGTACATACATAAGAACATACTCATATGAGTATTTTTAGTATGCTCTTGTTTTGTCTGCACTCTCCCTATCTTGCTCGCGTTTTTGGTGAATCACAGACGTCCGTGTGTACATGTGTGTGTTTACAGCTGGAGGTGAAGCTGCAGGTGGAGTACATGTCGTTCAGCGCCCACGCCGACGCGAAAGGCATCATGCAGCTGATCCGCATGGCCGAACCTCGCAACATCCTGCTGGTTCACGGCGAGGCCAAGAAGATGGAGTTCCTCAAGGACAAGATCGAGCAGGAGTTCAGTGAGTGCGGTACACGCATTCGACAACGCAGCTTCGCATTACCACACCTCATGCTGTCATTGGCACCCAATGAAAATGACTTGGTGGTATAGTCCATGGTTTATGTGTACACGGGGCGTCCTGGTATTTTCCAGCACTAAATTTCAAAAACCTACTACTTTTAAAGAAAGAGGCCATTTGTCAACCACAAACCTGCGCCCCGAATTCACTAGCAAACATTCTGGTTTACTCACAAATAGCATTTATAGACAGGATGCCATGTGCTGTTCTGTATTTTTTTTTGTTTTTTTTCAATCCGGTTCAAAATAAGCGTTTTTGCAGCCAGATAAGAATTAAGATTCTGAAGCTTGTGGCCAGAAAAGTGTACGATAAATATCAGACACTCCATGGATCACATCTGTGGCTGTATTGGAGGAACGATAAAACTGATACCTTGAACTAATTGTTTTGTGCATATTAGTCACTGGCTCAGGTGTATATATATATAATATTTGTTTTTTTTTTTTTTTTGGTTGTTGTTTCAATCCTGTACTTAGGTATGCAGTCTAAAAGCTTTGGCTTCAGGAGTTAAGTCATTTCTCGATATTGCCTTTCTCAGAGAAAATCATCCTCATCCCTGTTCCTGTTTGCAGATGTCAGCTGCTTCATGCCGGCTAACGGAGAGACCACTATGGTGACGACCAACCCGAGCATACCGGTGGACATCTCGCTGAGCCTGCTGAAGAGAGAGATCGCCCTGGGAGGTGTTTACTTCACACGCCAAGCTGGCACACTTACTCATCCAATCACTAAACCTGAACACACTGAAATTAAACACCTATAGCCAAGATGCATCACTGCCACAAACTACATCACTGTCTCAAACAACAATCAATACTCAATCATACCGTCCACATACTCAAGAGGCAAGATGTGGTGTCAGTGCTGTCTTTAATAGACTATCTGGAGTTTGGCATTTGCACGAAATGTGCATTTTAACTCTAACAGACAGAGCCGCTTGACAAATGCAAAAACGACGCTGTGTTGTAGATTAAAACCTCCTCAGCTGAACGCGTGGTGAATTTTTTTAAAATAAAGGACCAGTTTTACCACGGCGTTTACTTTCCCCTCCAAAAGTATCGGAAGAGCAAGGCCGATTCGTTTCTTCCGCTGTCTTCACAGGTGAAACTGGGTTTTTTGATACAAAATGTTAAGTTGTTTAACGTATCTAGGTGTAAATACCGCGAAAAAAAACTCTGACCTGTCTTTTCACCTTCATCTTTTGAGCTCACACACAAATATCTTCAGTGCCCAGCAAAAACATTTTTAATTGGCCTTGCTGTTCCAATACTTCTGGAGAGGACTGTAAGTGTAATGTGCTAAACCTGAGGCGATTATGGTTACTCACCAGGTCTAATTCAGTGAAAGTAATGAAAGGATATAGGAAATGCTTTGATGGCATCAAACAATTAGTGACATTTAGCACATTTTTTGCCAGGTCCTTTACCCGACCCTAAGAAGCCGCGCACCATGCACGGAACGCTGATCATGAAGGACAACGTAAGTCAGATTATTAAGATCTCTTTACCTAGTGACACCTTTAGCATATTTTCCTTTCTGATTATTGATTTTTAAAATGGTTGTTGTTTCTTCTTCTGTGTGTGTGTGTGTGTGTGTGTGTGTGTGTGTGTGTGTGTGTGTGTAGAATCTGAGGCTGGTTTCCCCAGAGCAGGCTTTGAAGGAGTTGGGACTTTCTGAACACCAGCTGCGTTTTACATGCCGCGTGCACCTGCAGGACCCTCACAGCGACGCAGACACGCTCGCCCGCATCTACAGCCATCTCAAGAGGTCTCACACGCGCACTCACACACACATGCACTGTTTAAATGGGAATTATTTTGATGCTGCTTTAAAACAACACACACCAAAATCGGTTTGTTGACTACACGTGCTCACCGCATAGGGTATAACAGAATAACGTCGTAGAGAATGCCACTTGAGATTTAGTGCCTCCTATTTTAGGTCACTGTAACTTGTTACATGCAGTAGGATTGTATTTTTCTACTTTATTAGGAATTATCCCCTACCTTTGCATAAGTATTGGCCCCCTTTTAACTTATCCCCAGTTTGTGGTACCTTTTATAGCAAAGGTTGCGTAAGCATTCAGCCACATTGCTGTGGAATTAGTTCTGGTGGTGCTAGTGGGCGACTAGTATCGAATACAATTGAAAATAATACACCTGTAAATGCGAAGTTCACGAATATGAGCGCAAGAAAGTGCATGAAAATAAAGCGTGATATGAACGACTACACTTATTCGAGCTTCTTTTTCCTACATCCTGTATCAGCCTTGGAATAAGTAACTACATTATTATAACCATTTGTAAAGTATCGAAACAATGACATTCATTCTGGCTGCGCTGTACACGTGCGCGCGCACACATTTGTTCATCTGGATTGTGTGTAAAATTGTTTTTTTAGCACTAAACACGGGGGGCTTTTGTTCCACCTCTAAATGAAAATGTAGTGGTTTACACGATGACTCATTTCCTCCCACATGTTGTGATGGCTTTCCAGTTTTTAAATGTCATTACAGCATGCTGAGGTACAGTGAGTTTGTTTTGCGGATTTTTTGTGGGTTTTCTACATGACCTTAATAGTAACCCCCCCCCCCCCCTTTTTTTTTCCCTTGCACTTTATTAGTATGCTCAGGGGTTACGCCGTGCAGCACCTTCCCGACGGCACCGTTATCGTCGAGTCCATCGTCCTTAAAGTGTCTTCGTCCAGCGACGACCCCAATCTTAAGGTTATCCTGCTCTCCTGGAGCTATCAGGTAAAGGCCAGTGAGAAGCACTGATTCTCTCTCTCTCTGTCTCTGTCTCTGTCTCTGTCTCTCTCTCTCTCTCTCTCTCTCTCTCTCTCTCTCTCTCTCTCTC
>JAQQZR010000015.1:18311216-18329460 GCA_030068235.1 Notoglanidium macrostoma | reverse complement strand
CTCTCTCTCTCTCTCTCTGTGTCTCTGTCTCTTACACACAGACCCACACACACACACACACACACACACACACACACACACACACACACACACACACACACACACGCGCAGAAGGAGGTACGCTCAGGCACGTCCGAGTCGACTAATTGTCCCAAAACTAAACAAAATTCTAAAAGGCTTCTAAAAAGTGTTGCTATGGCCTTATTGGTCTGAACTGATCTGAAAAAGGAACAGAATTGAGCATTACAAGTAGGAGAATTCAAAAGGTGAGGATATGAAAGAGGTAAGCGTGAGCGTCCGCGTTCTTAGGGAACGTTTACACCACATTCAGACAGGGACTTTCTAAACTTTTTGATTTTAGTTATACTCACCAGACACTTGTGATCTTCATGGCACGGTTGTTAATGCCAGATGAGCTGATTTGAGTAAAGGTGCGGGGAAAAACAAAAGAACATGTGGGCGGAAAACATCTTCACGAAAAAGGTCACAGGAGAATGGCGTCGACCGTAACTCAAACAAGCACTCTTTGCAACCGTGGTGAGAAGAAAAGCATCTCAGAATGCACGTTACATCAAACCTTAATGCGGATCCGCTCCAACTCCAACAGCAGGAGACCATGTCGGGTTCCACTCGTATCTCCTATCAGAACCGGAGGTTACAGTGGACGCAGGTTCACCCAAGATTGTAAAAACATCGCCTGGACTTTATGCACTGCACTGCACTGCTGCCACGTGATGGGGTAAAATGATTAAAATATTCCTAACCTGCATCACCTGGAAAATTGCTCCTTCCTCATCTAACCAGGTGTAGAGAATCATATCAGCAGTGCATCTGAGCTTGGAAGCTGACAAAATATCTATTAAATGTCTATTTGAATTATATGCAGTACTGTGCAACCCTGTTAGATATTTACTTTATGAATTCTGCATTACTGAGTCAGTAAAAAAACATTTCGATTTCCAGCCGTTCCTTTTCCAAAAAAGAAAAACGTTTGTATGTCAGTAAAGACAGCGACATATTACGTAAGAGACAAAAAAAAAAAAAAAAACATAAGGAAGAAGCAAGTGCGACAGTCAAAGTCTCCAGAAGAGCTGCGGCAGACTCTCGAAGATGCTCAGCAAAACATACCAGCTCATTTTCTTATCAAATTGAGCAGGCTGTAAAAGGAAGTACTATTTAAGAAAAACAAACAGCCAAATATTGGCTTTGCTTAGTTTATTACTTGTGAACTGCACGTTGTAGGAAGATTTAATTTGACATCTTTACAGCATTTCATTGCATGTGCGTAAGACTTGTACTGTACTGGTTACATCATTTTTTTGTTCCTTCTGTCACCTTTCTAGTGGGAATTTGGTAATTACAGGTTATGGTTTTTTACATAAAGAAATCAGAACCCTGAATATAAATCTCAGAAATCTACAGGTTTTTATGTAAATTAGACCAAAGTTAGGCTGGTTGGTATTTTTGTGTGCACACTTTTGCACTTGGCGGTGCAAGTTCCATTGTGGTGTGTGTGTGTGTGTGTGTGTGACAGCAGAAATGTTCCACACGGGTCCCACTCGAGATTTACCCCTCCCCTCCGGTGGAATTTACAGTGTTACCATGTAACCAACTGTTTAACACTTCGAGCCAAGTTTAGGACCAGATTTAATATCGCAATAACTCATTTGTCATCTTAGCACCACAGGCGTCACACACCAGCTCTGATTCACGCACGCGCATCTTTATTTAGCTGCAACAACAATTACAGTGCAGTTGCACACTCCAGTCATTTATTAGGGCTAAAGGCAAAACAATAGCAGTGAAAACAAATCTTCGACAAACATTTCACCATAACTGATTACATGTATTTTTTGTAAATGTGTTCTGGATAATCATACGTAACATTTCCATTATTAGTGATTTAGTGCAGAATGTAGGATCACTGTAAGCACACATGTTAACATGTTAATAAAATAATATTAGGCTTTATATATCTATACGAGTTATTATATAATAAGTATAGTTAATGACTATATAAAATGTATAGTGTAATGTATTTATGTATTATAATATAAATGTCGTTCTAGCTACACAGCCGACTTAATTTTTTTCCCTTTTATCTATTTTCAGGACGAAGAGCTCGGCAGTTTCCTTTCTAATCTGCTGAAGAAAGGACTTCCCTCCGGATTGTGAGTGGCTTCTAATGTTCAGAATGACTGAATAAACCTTTTGTAAAAAAAAAAAAAAAGAAAATAAATTAAAAAAGAAGAAAACATCGCACTTCTCCTGAGTGTGTTACTCTACAGAAACAAAAGTATGTACACCCTCTCACCACTCAACACAGTGCTTCCAGACAAACTTCTAGAGTGTGTGTGAAAGTGTACATAATACACCACTTCAGATTTTGTATGTATGTATGTATGTATATTCACACACCTACTAATAAAGTTAGTATGAAATGTTGTGGTATAAACATATATTACACTATCCAAAAAAATACTGGGGTTTTATTTTTGTGGATTATATATACACAGCTATACATGCACAGGTTTGCCGCGGTAACTATGGCAACAGAAGTCCTCACCTGGAGAGAATGTAGCCGCGGTTCACATACATTTTTATTTTGCAGTAACAAAGACTGAATTAAACAAAGTTTGTCGATGAACAAGAAGTCGATGGTTTCATTTTATACACAGCTTCAGTGATTAGAAATCTAAGCCTGTAATTAAAAGCGCACCATGATGGATTCCTCATAAAAAAACAAAAAACAAACAAGTTCTGGCATCATCCCTAATATTTCCTTTTCTTTGACTAGAAGATGTTTCCATTGAGGAATGAACACTTTTCCTTTCCTGCAGTCCAGCTGCCATGTACCCCTCATTAAATGAAGTCCTAATTAACATTCAGTGACATTTTCATGGTTATAAATAGAGTTGTTAGGTGGTCACGGTTTCTTTGGTTCGTCACAACGATTACCTCAGCGCTGACTTGCTGATTAAAACGCGTTTCTGTCGACGTTCCTTACTCCAGTGGTTCTCATGCCTTTTGTGTCTGGCTGTGACTCATCAGAAGCGTAGGATGGATTTCACAACCCTTCCCACTGGACATAAATCATCCTCGAGCAACCGCATCCTCTGTTTATTTGGTATAGGACGTGAATGCACTGTAAACCCGTTACATTGGTACCTCTGCTGTAGCTTCTGCAGCCATGGCTTAGCAAACGCACAGAAGAACATCACATATATATTTGACAAGAATATTTGACTCAGTTCTGCTCTAGTTACATTTATTTTTTTTTTTTTTGTTTGTTTTTTTTACAGTTTATAACAACAACACCACCGCAATAAATACTGACCGTGTACGATATTTAATGAGAGTGGGAAAGTCTTCGGATTTGATCTTTTGCTTCGTTTTGTTTTTTTTTTTGTTTTTTTTTTCTATATACATGTAAGAGTTTTGTACAAATCTTTCCTAATACATTTTAAAGATCATTTCAAACAGTAACCCCAGTAGAAAAATCGTCCCAGTGCACTCGTAAGCTGTACGAGTCACATAGACGCCCGTCCTCTTGTCCTGTTTATTTCTTTGCCGTTGTTGATTCGTAGAAATCTCGGCAAATGGAGTTTCTTTCACTGAGCTGGTATCCTCTCCGAGATGACGTAGACGCCTCTTCTTTTCTTTGGCTTCAGCTTGAAGTTCCATTGGCATTTCCACTTGCAGTGGCTGGTGGCGAAGTAATACAGCACGGGGTCGAGGAGGCTGTTCAGGCTGACCAGCGCCGTGGTAACGCGCCTCGCTTTGTAGATCCCATCAGCTAGCAAGCAGTTCTCAATGACCTGAGTTCGCCACAGCAGGTGAAGCAGGTAGACAAGGTGGTAGGGCAAGAAGCAAAGGACCGTGATGGCCAGGATGGTGTAGATGATCCTTAGGGCACCACGCGCTGTTCGCGTCTTGATTCGCGAGATCCGACGAGCCACCACGGGGTAGAGCACCAGGATGATGACTGAGGGAAGTAAGGCACCGAATATCAGGCTGAAGACACTGTATGGAGCCAGTTTCGTCTTCCATTCATTCTCTGAAAAGTTCTCGAAGCAGCTTGTCCGCCCCTCGGTGACGTGCATATTCGGAGACGTGAACATGAAGGCTAAAATGGCCGCCCCACCAAGCACCCAGACGCAGCCGGACACGGCTACAGCGCAGTGTGTGTTACGGAGCCGCAGGTACAAGTGAGGATGGACGGTGGCCAGGTAGCGGTCCACGCAAATGCAGCTCATGAAGGCGATGGTGATGTAGACGTTGGCGAAGAAGAGCGTACCCGTCAGGCTACACGTCACCTTTCCGAAGGTCCAGTCGTTGCCATTGAGGTGGTAGTGAATGCGGAATGGGAGGACGCACAGGAACGCCGTGTCGGCCACTGCCAGGCTGATGATGTAGACCCTTGACGGGGACTTGTTCTCCGTTTTGAAGATGAAGACGTACAGGGCGCCCAGATTCCCCAGCAGACCGAACACCATGACGAGGATGTAGGTGATGGGGAAGAGGTAGAACTGGAAATCGGCAGTCCACTCGCCATCGCATGAGACGTTACTGGAGGTGTTCATCTTGGGAGGGTTTTCTGATTTCTTGTGCAGGCACAAATATGTACATATTAGTCTTACTTTTGATTTGAAAATTTGTAGCATCGCATCTTTTTTTTTATCGACTGTTTACTGATCTACCGTCAAACCGTCTCGTTTCTGTTTGACTGTCGACTCTGAGATCAGTTCTGCCGCTGCGCGATATCCTTTTTATATCCTCATTCAAACACTGAATGTTCACCTAAACAGAATTGTTCATAGAAAATTCACAGACTTACCTCGTCCTACTGCGTTTTTGTGTATACCCGTCCGCGCTGAAGCGATCTTCTGACATGTGCCTCTTTTTTTCCGTCAGTCTCGTCAGCCGCCTCGCTCAGACTCTGGTGGAAAAACGCTTCTTTCACCTCTGTGGTTCACACTGAACATAAAAAAACATGAAGACAGGAAGTCATGAGGCCAACGTTGTTCCCCCAACCTCTGCTCTGTAACTCACACTCGGAAATACAGAGTTGTTATAATGATGCTTTGCCTGGTGACCTTCACCCACTGGGGCACTGCTGTACATTTTATACATAAATTATTTCTGTTTATTCGCCGTGTTTTGTCTTTAGTGCTCTGTGTGGGCTTGTGTTTGTGGTCAGTCATTGAGCAGGCATGATGCAATCTGACGTGCTGCAGATCTCCATGGGTGCGATCAGGTGATAACATTAGATTATTCACACCACCCCAATCGGCTTACAAGCAGAAATATGCCAAGAAGAGGATTTACAGTACCTTCCAAAAATATTGGCACCTCATGCTTATGCAAATGTGATCATATACAGTAAATAGACATTCCACACAGCGTGTCATGTTTTCCACACTACAGGAGACGCTGTTGGTCTTTGTTCTATTTGAACTTTTTTTTTTTTTATTTAAATAATCATATTCTCTCTGAAGCAAAATTATTTATAACATAAAACTGCACGGCTCTGACAAAAGTTCTTTAATGTTTAAATTAGTATCGTTTCTATAGTAAACAGCTAATACATAGAGACTTGTAATCTGAGACTAATAATAAACGGAGTCTAAAAAAGCCATCGGTGTTCCAAAGACAATCCGGCAACATTCTGGATTCATCCATAGATCTTAAATGCTGACGCGAAACTGAAGATATTCTGTCAGTATGTATATTTGAAAGTTTTTCGATCGAACCGTTCCGTTTTCGTATGGTTATTCCGTATGTAATGGACCAGAACCGACCTCAGCCGTCTCATAGGAAAGAAAACATAAGGCAAGAAATTGGATTCTGCGAAGAGTGAGCTGGCCCCTTTAGTCACCACTTCTGTACCAGCAAGAATGAAGCCCTTCTTGAGAACCTCAGACAAAATGCGGTACTGGAACGTCACCGTGCGTCATTAGAACTGCAGATGAAGTGCTCGGATGAGATTTTGGATTTGGTTGGAACGAAAGTGGCGTACAAGGATATACAGGATCACATAACCGACACTGTGTATTTAAAATTTCAAACACCTCGTCCTAATGTTTGGACATAATGCAACGACAACGCACTTTACACCTCAGGAGTTGTCAAATCAAATCAAGACAACGTACAGCGCTAACTCTTCACTCTTCCTGTACCATGCAGGATTCGGGAAGCACTTTAACGCTGCGTCCTTTCTGCAGGCTGATATTCGGACGAGAAATGCGACATGACAGGTTTGGAGGTAGTTTTTATTTCGATTAATGATCTGTAGTAGCAGAGAGTTGCGGTGAGGAACTGAAACAAGCTGCTGAATAAGCCTGCAGCCTCACTTGACCTACTTCTCCTGCAAAAAAAAAAAAAAAAAAAGTGCCTTCAACATGCTCCTGAAGATGCAAGCCTCACCAGGGAATAGGAGCACGCATCTGTTCTCATCCGTTTTATGAAGTTCACGTTGTTGTTGTTGTTGTTATTATTTTTTAATCTGTTTATCGACAGCGTCTTGTCTGCGTTTTCTAATATGTATTATTAATCATGTGATGCAGTGCGCGTTTTGCTGAACGATTAAACACACAAAGTGAGGCATGACATTTCTAGTCTGAATATTTTCCAGCTCTGCGTTTATTCGTTTTTAGCAGGAAGTGAGGAATTATTATTTTTTTCAAAGAATGTTTATTTCTGACATTAGCTGTGATGGTTTCTTTATAGCTACAGATAAAGAGGAACGTTTTTACTCCCAGAAATAGAAATTCCGTTCTTGACAGTTCCTCAAATCACTCACAACAAAACTAAACAAGCCGAGCCACACAACACTATTCCAGCCAATCAGCAACAGGGGGCGTATTCCAGCCAATCAGCAACAGGGGGCGTATTCCAGCCAATCACAGGACAGGGAAGAGGAAGGGGTAGGGGCGGGGCTGGTGTTGGATGAATTTGGGAGGCGGAGCTTCTCAAGGAGCACTGAAGGGATGTGTATATTTATTTGGCTGTTGACTTTAAATATCAACAAACGTTTTCCAGAATCGCCGACCCCACCTTTAACGTACATGGTCTTTTTTTCATCCCGCGAGCTTCATATCTGACCACTCGTATAAATAAAAACCTTCCATTCGTGCGTCTTTTTTGTTGGACGCTGCAGGGAACCAGTCCTGATAGAAGCGTTGTGAAAAATAATCAAGTGAAGAAGAAAAAGAAGAATTCATACGTCCGAAGAGGTACGCAAAACTGCTGGAAGTGCAAGTTTACATCTTTAATCATCAGGTGTTTTTGGCTTTTACGCGAGCAGTACACCAGATGGCGCTGTTCGATCGAGTTCTACTGTAATGCAATATTTCTCTTTTTTGTAATGTTCATTTTCAGTCTGGATTAGAAAGCACGTTTTACGGATAACATCGCTTTGCTTTTCATTTTCAGACCTTAGTCGCATCTCTTATATGATGGCGTGCATCAGATTTAAAGGATAGAGGGAGATCCGGCGGCCAAATGTTCCATTAGTGAATCCTGGCACATAGTCTGTTGATGGATGGGGCAGTCAGGGACATAATGTTGGATTTGAGTCAACAAAAACAAAAGCGTGTAGAAAACGACACACAGAAGATGTTTGCAGTGAAGATTCCCGGCTTATGGGATGAACGACGGCATTGTGAGCTCTGGCCTTTAACTTTGCATCACGTCTATTGATTTCCCAGAACTTCACAGACGTCCTACACTTCCTGTGTGGATGCAGCTGGCATTCGGTTTGGAAAATGATTCAGCCTGCGTCCATTATTTCTTATCTCGCCTCTTTAACTGTCTGATTGTTTGTTTGTTTTTTCCCTTTTACAAACCCGAGGACTCGAAGAATCCTGGAGGAACCGTTACGAGTGACGGTCTGGAAGTTCTCATATTGACTGTTAATCGTAAACCACTTTTACATCGGTTCTGTTATTGATTTATTTCCCCCACAGAGATTTACTAGTGGCTAGTGAAACAGGCTTATTGCTACGCTTCTGGGAATCAAGGGCATGACAGCAGCTTGGGATTTCCGATCAATAGTAAAAAAAAAATAAATAAAAAAAAAAGCCGTAACATCTGAACTCTGACCTCCTTCCTTGTACATTTTCAAATATAAAACACTCTGGCTTTTATTGTTAGCTGGAATTTTCTTTTGGATTGACTTTTATAAGGTGTGTTTCTTTGTAATCCTTCCAGCCACCCTAACTCTGATCCTGATATGCTTCTCTTGGCTTCAGACCGACTATGACTTCATTTTCTTGAAAGCCTGAAAAAGCCTGTTTGCAGATTTACAGCATCTCTATGCTTTATATGGCATTTTGAGCCTGCTTGTATGATTAGGCTCGCTCTAACGCGATCAACACAGATTTGCAACAAGGTCGAGCAAGCCTTCAAGCCATATCTCAATTCTTAAATGCGTCCAAGGTACATTTTTGCACGTCAGCACTTTTTAGTGTCACCGATCGTGCTGTATTCTGATTTGGAGAAGACCTTCAAGCATGTTTTGTTTTTGTTTAGTGAAGCTAAAGAACAGCTGGGACTCCAACGACCTGTATCTATGAATCAAGATCAAGCTTTTCAACGCCAATCAGAATTCCTGCAAGGCGCAGGGGCACGGTGGACAACTAACATCAAAGTCATAAAGAAGTGTCTAAGGAGAATCCTAAAGGTCTGATGGCTCCAAAACAGGTGACGGAGGACAAAACTGCCGCAAGTGCTGGGAAACCATTAGAAGAATCTGTGGATGGACTGGTCACATGCTTCCCAAGCCTATCCAACAAATGTTTTCAGACAAGCCATTACCGAGAATCCCCAAGGCAAGTGGAAAACAGGACGACCGTGCAGTTCTTGGTGCCGAGACCCGGAGTCGGAGTCTGGGCTACTCCTGGAAATGAGGATGGCTTGAAGACACATGCCCCAGGAGCTGTATGATCAATAAATGAACGAGATTGAATAAATCAGTCTTTAGCAAGCTTGCCAAGTGCCTCAGGCAATAGTCATCCCCCATCATCATTTGTAAATAGAGGCTAATTGATGTCGTGCTCCTCTGGGAATGCAAGGTCAATACAAATGGTACTGAATTTGTTTGTGTGGCGCAAGGATTCTGGGGTCTAAAGCTCCAGAAGATGGAAGACACCTGATTCACTCACCGCTAGTAGGTTTGGTAGGTGAACCCAGTGAGTTGAGGTTAAGACTTTTCCAGGATGGGAAAAGCTGCCTGTATCCTTCAGTCTGGTCATGAATGATTCCTTACCTCACTTTTCGAAGACGTCTAGGAGCAGCTGTTGGAGCGTCGATGAATCTTTAGGTGAAATATATCAGACTTTTAAGCTCTAAACCATTTATTCTTTCAAAGGTTGATCCATGTTAATAACCCTAATGATGTTTTGCTGTTATTCTGTCATACATAAGAACTGTTTCGGTAAGACTTTTTCTCATATATATGTATCATCCTAAGATTGTACTGTTGTGTTCTTATGTATAACTATTGAAATTGAGATCTGTACGTCTGACAGATTCCCAAGAGTCCAACAGCATTAAATGTGTCCCAAGTACTCCCCTTTGTGAAGAACCCTTAACTATCCAAGGAATCCTGGGTAGGTTAGTAGTTTTGAAACGAACAGCTGCCATTAGACTTCCATTCCAAGTGAGCTTTTCCTTTCCGTTCTTTTCCGAGCACAGGGGAACATGTCGGAATTATCGTCTGTGCTAAGCTCACACACACTTCAGATGCATTTAGAAAAAACCCCAAAAATAGTTACCTTTATACTAAGTCATGTTAAAGCTATTAAAGTTTCCAAAAGAATGATGCATGTTCGGATAGCCAGCCAAAAGCTCTTTTCATCATCTGAAACCTTGTTTTCGCTACATAATCCGCATAAAACCACTGACCAAAGCGGACACCACGGAAAGTGCGACTTACTGGATGTGCATTTATATAATACAGTCTCTGATGGAAACCTTAGCCGTAAGTGCCGAGAGTCTCTCGCTCTCTCAGATCTGTTTAGCAATTCAGTCCATCTTAAATGTGTTTGGGTGGCTGAGGCAGGGCGAGACGCTGTGGAGATCAGAGGGAATCGAGAGCGTAAATGACTCCGTGTCAATTGAATAATGAATCTATAGTCCGATAGATGAGATGAAAATTTGAGGCTCCACAAAAGGCTTTGGATCTTTGAATTTTTTTAGATTATTAAGTTAGCAAGAATTTATTATTATAATTTTTTTTTTGAGAGGTCACTCTGGAAATCAAATGAGGTGAAAACCAGAAAGCAAAGAATATTTGGACTAAACATATTGTGGAACTACAGATAAATAACGGATCAGATAGAGAAAGACAGAGAGGACAGATCTCCCGTTGGGATGCCGAACGAGGAAGATCCGCGCCAGTGGTTGTTGGTTGTATCTCGCATCTGCAGACTGAGTAATCTTCCTCGCTGAGTGTTCAATAGTGCAGCACTTGGCTTCCTCTGACAGACCAGACGGAGAGAGACCGGGCGGGGGAACGAGGAAAAATGGAGAAAGGAATGGGAGTGAAAGTAGGTCATCGTCGCTGAGCTTCGCTTCACATCTCTCCAAATTGAACCGCCGCTCCACGCTGCTCCACTGCATGCGTCTGCCATAAGAGGGAGATAAAAACCAACTCTGAGCTGGGCTGACAGACAGGAAGCCCCTTTTTGTCCACACACAAATACACAAACACACACGGCACCTGTAAGCTTCTTTGATTTTTGTTATTGGTTGTGTTTTTTTTTTTTTTTCTCTCTTTCTTTTTTTATCAAAATGACATTGCAGTAATGTCGGGAGTAACAAATGTATAAACAAAAGTATGATTCGTTCCTTTCTTGCCTTGTCTCATTACGCCACTTTGCCTGTTGAATTCTCGATTCTGATTGGTCAGAACGTGTGATTCATTTCCTATCATCGCATGTAGTAGTTCCAGCCGCAATGCGTATATTAATATCCTGATTCCGAAATTTTATTGTTTCTATAGTAACAACCTACACTTGAAAGGTGGACTTGAGCATCCATCCATCCATCCATTATCCATGCTAAGGGTCGCAGGGAGGCTGGAGCCGATCCCAGCTGATATCGGGTGAGCGGCGAGGGTACACCCTGGGCAGATGGCCAATCTGCCACTCACATTCACAATTGCAGAGTAGTCTAATCTGCATGTCTTTGGGCTGTGGGAGGAAACCCGAGCAACCCCACACAGGCCTGGGGAGAACATGCAAACTCCACACGGATGTTGTTTATAGAAGGAGTCTCCAGTGCCAACAACAGAGGTAAAGCTACAATGTTAAGTTTCCCAAAATGGGAAGGTCTTCAGAATGGTGGACGTTGCGTTTTTGTGGTTTCCTTGACAACCTGACGAGCTTTATTTAGAGAGAGGCTGACGAGAGCAACTCGATTCTACATTGTATGAATGAAATTCAATTGTATTAAAAAGTCCATCGTGTCTTTCTTTAATAAATATAAAATTGTTAGTGTTGGCGAAAACATCGTGCCGTTCTTCACTATTTCCAATCTAGCTTTACTGTGCTTTAATTTAAACCCCCTTTTTTTTTGCTAGAAATTCTTAGAGAAAGCTTGAGATCTGTTCCTGATTAGTGAACAGGACGTGCGAGTTAAGCAGATGGTCCGATTTTTCCATACAGGGTCCACGCTCTCGATCACCGACTGTGATAAATTGCAGTCACTTGCAGGTGATAATATTTTGCTCCCTGTGTACAGCTGGTACGACTCCTGCCTGCCAGCAGTCCCTCAGTACTATTCATGAGCAACCTCAAATCAAAAGGTTCCCTTACTTCTTTACCAGTCGAGGCTGCTGACTCATCAGCTTCCAAGCAATGAACGGGCACAAAAAAAAGAGAAAGAAAGGTTGCCGTTTTGAGCTAGCTGAGCGAGAGGAAGTGAAGGAAGAGAGGTGGGAAGCGTGAGAAATCGCAGTGGATTTGAGCTTGGCTAATTTTAGTCCCTGAACACGGTGGAGGAGGTTTACATAAGAGACACAGGAATGCGAGTGAAGAAACAGAAACAAGGGGAAACGTCTCCAGCATTCTCGTCCCGGTAGAACCGCAGGATTCCACAGCAAGCTCCAAGACGGCCCCGAGTCCAGTCATGCTGAGATCTGGAAGCTGTTTCAGTATTTATGCATGAGCAATAATTTTCCATATCAAGAGTGGAGAGGGATTACAAGTGGTAGCTTTACACGTGCCAGTGTGTGCAGGACTTGTTATATTTTATAGGTGCAGTTTGTACAAAAGGAACAAAGCTCTTGGGACGTTCTTTGATGGGGGGGTGGGGGGGTGGGGGGGGGATCGACAAATTACAGTTGTTACCCTGAAGTTGATTATTTTCCAATAACTTCATGAACAGAAGTGTTTTTTCTTTCTCCTACACTACGGCAAGTTTTTGTTTATCACACAATGACACGTCTTACTTTTTAATCCATTTGTAGTTTTGCTTAATGCTTCATCTATGAATCAAATAACCTCTTGTACAGCTGATTCATAAAAACACACATAGAGAAACTGCAAAGTGCGCTGTCCTGATGACTTCCCAGTGGTGCAAAACTCACGCTTCCCAGAATCCGATGCATGTAATTGGCTTTTTGTTTTGAAAGCACGTGACCGCTCGCTTTCTGTGCGGCAACACCTCGGCAAATTCACTGTTACTGATACCTTGAAGAACTTTTTCTTCATCTATGTGTCGTAAATAGAAGCTTTGAACAAAATATGCCTTATCTTTTCTTTCTTTATCGGCCGACCGTATCGGTCGGAAGAATTTCAAATATAGATACTTTGACAAGGTGTGTTCAATTTCACGTTACACTTTAATGGCTTTTGGAATATTGATGGCATGGAAAATGGCGACTCGCTCCTCGGCGCGGAGGATTCTGGGAAGGGTGAGCCGGCCCCTTTAAAGGTACTGACTGACACTGGAAACGAACTTTATAAATGTCGAATAAACATTTCCTTACAGAAAACTTCATCATATCAACAATTACAAGTGTTTTTTTTTTTTTTTTTAATCCTTTCGTGAGCGACCAACGTACGAGTCCCTCTGTAAGTTGTTAGTAGAGAATATAATGTCAAAATGACTGAAATTACTGCAGAAACCTTGTAGGAATTATTGTCCGTACTGGTGCTATAGAAAATTTCTCAACACCTTCTGACCAATCAGAATTAAGAACACGGCACGGGATCTCATTGGTTCCTTTATTCATGGTTCCTGGTTACATTTGTAAAACAGCTGCCGTTTTTCTTTAAAACCAACAAAGATTTCAGCCGAATGTCAGTTTGAGGAAATGGTAAGAATTTGATCCTACTTTTTTTTTTTTAATGGAATTGCAATAATAAAGAGCACTCGAAACATACAAGCTGCCGATTTAATCATATGCAGTTTTTCAAACACTCCGATTGGTATCTATTTATTGGATTGATCAGAGCAGAGCAGTTTGATTGCAAAGCCGTGATCAAGACACACAGGTAAGAAGAGGAATTAATCAGTAATCCAGTTTATCAGCATGTTTAGTAAGAAACCCTGTTTCATTCATTACTCCCTGGTGATTCAACTTCCTGTGTAAAGCGTTTTCCTTCTTATTTTGTGAACACACTGCCCAAACCCCCTTCATACGCCTGCTTGGCCACTCCTCTACTCTACCCCACAAAAGGGCAGAATGAGATCACTGCTAATCAGTAGCTCAGACTGCCTACGTGGGGTACCTCTGAACAATAGCACGCTCTGACAGCCTGTATACAGCCTCCCCCGGGTTGTTCCACTTCCTGTGAATTAATAACATCTTCTATTTCTGGCCCCGGCTAGGAAAAGCAAGCACTTGAAATAATCTCGTTTTATTCCACGCCATTCAAATTGACATATGACGAAGTACGTGTTTAATACATCTACCTGCATTAAGGCTTTTATAATGCTTCGGAGCTCGGCATTGAGGATTTGAATGAACGCTCACCCATCGTAGTTATTACATTTGGGACAATCTGGTAAATAAATAACCATAAGCAGCCATATGGTCAAGGCCACAACTAAATATATTCGTTTTTTTAAATCCTATAATACTATGTGAGCGGCCTCTACCTAAACTGAAGTGCACCTTTACGTCGACGTGGACGCTTAATTAGTCCTGTACAAAAATCTTAGCGTAGCTAACAGAAAAAAGGATTCAACGTGAGTTTAATAAAACATATTTTATCCTTTTATGGTCACGTTCAGTGATGTTGAATGTCTTGTTATCGCAATAAACAGTTGGTCTCGCACCATCTTCTCTCTCTTGAAATTAATAATAATAATAAACACTGAAAAAGAAATAAAAAAATTTGAACAGCATTGTGGAACAAAATAATACCGAACCAAATACTTATGATTCTGGATTTTTTTTTTACGCTATTAAATTCATGCTCCCGGATACTTGAAACAGAGTTTGTCTTTTTTCTAAGCCCACAAAAAAAACAACAAAGTTTGGTTGATGAGTATACGCTGGAGAAGCAAAACTGTGTAAGGGACGTCACGTTAAGTAGGAAAAAAAAGTAGTGTTGATTATTGTTATGGTTTTTCTGGCATAGCAAGTACAACCTGTCAAGGAAAGAGCGGTGTGATTTATTTCAGCCTTTGGACCGGAATGAGATTCTCCACCTGCTCCTATACACTGTTCTATTTCTGCTCTGACTAATGAAACAAGATGCCAGACCTTCCTCTCTAGTCGGCGTTCATCTCACAACCCAACCCAAAAACCATCACCCAAACCCGCACCGAGGTCTGAGTGGAAAAAAACCTCATACAACGCAAGTTATTGCACTTCTCTAATATACTTAAGTATTCTTTTGGCTTATGAATGCTTGTATGTAATTACATTTCCAAGAATACAGTTTCTTCTCTCTTCCAACCAATGACTGGATGCTATAAATCAACAGAATGGGTTCAGTTTAGCGTCCAGTCATTTCGGTTCATCAGTGTAGAAGAGAACTATCAAGAACCATACCAATCTGCACTGACGGTCTCATGCGTCTAAATATGTCCAAGCCACCAGATTACAGTGTTGATATTGAGGAACGTACATCACTAAAATGTTACGATATGCTGGAGAACGCATGGGCTCGTATAGAAAGAGGCGTTTCCTTTGCCTCGCTACAAGGCATGGACTGTAATCTAATTTGAAAAGGCATTTTGAGGTAAATTTAGCTAAATGGATAACATTATCTGGCTATATTTATCTAAGATAGTTTGTTTTCTTGCTAATGTCTGGTTAAACTAGCATTGAGCTTGAGTTGAGCTTGAGTTACCTTGTTAGCTTGTGAACGTGGCTAGCTATAATGTCAAACCAATCCAACACCAAGGTGAAAGTTAATGCAGATTCTGTTTAATTACAATATAATAACTTGTCTCGTCTCATGTTAGCTGGCTTCTAAGCTCATAAATTATAAATAAATATAACAGCTAGTCTCATGCTAACTAGCATGTCGGGCTAATTATAATGTCATTGGCCTACTGTCGAAGAATGTATTTCTTGTTAGCTGAAGTAATAACCTTGTGTTCTCATGCTAACTAGCATGAGATCAGATAACTAATCAGATTCTTACTGCTGAATAAGAAATGTTAGCTAAACTAAATAGGAAACTAGTTAGAGGAAATAGTGAAAATAAGGTTAGTGGTGGAAGATTATGATTGGTTGGTCAAATTGAACCTCGGTCAAGTTAATTCTGTGCTTGTAATGGAGATCTTTGAGTCACATGCTAAACCCAAATTTGATTTGTATAGCACGAAAGACTCCATCACAAAGCAGCTTGACGGATGTAGAAGTAGATGAGTCATGAGGAAAAACTCCCAGCGACAGCATGAGGAGGAACCCTTCCAAGGAACCATGGGATTTAGCATTAGACAGAACCTAAAGTTAAAAACCCTCATTGTTTCAATTCAGATTTGGTGTTAATATACTGTAGGATAATTACTGTATATGATTTTGTGACACAAAACCAGAAACGAAACAGAACAAAATAGAAAACAGTGGATTCTTTAATGCTCTGAATAACAGGTGAATACTGAAGGCAATTCTGATGAGTAGTTTATTCCTATAAAATGTTCCCCATTGAGTTTCAGATACTGTTTTGCTCTAACCAAGAAGGAACCGAAAACCAAAAAACGAGTTTTCCAAATAACAGAGGTCTAGTCAGGACTTCAAGAAGAGAGCATTTATATTTCACAGTTATTGTACGGTTGCCACCTCACAGCTCCTGGGTCCATGATTTGATTCGAACCTGAAAAAGCAAATGTTATCAAAAAAGTACAACTGAATTAGCTCCTCTTCTTAATTATGTCAATTCCGTGTCATTATGGCAGCAGGATGCATTTTGTTTATGGTGTGCTTTTATTTGAATTAGGGGTAATCTAGTCACATGGGCTAATTGTGGCCCAGAGCTTGTTATTAAAAGAATTGTGTAAAGTGGCCCTTTACACACTACTGCTCTAATTACGGCTTAAAACCCTCTTCTTCTGTGCCTTTCATGTAATTATGTTATTTAGTGTATAAAGCTGCTTGTACAAATTTGCTACATGCTGCTCTGCTCAGAGATGCATGCATTTTTGTAGTAATTTTATAATTGAAAAAAGAATGTATATGTGTGTGTGTGTGTGTGTGTGTGTGTGTGTGTGTGTGTGTGTGTGTGTGTGTGTGTGTGTGTGTGAAAAAGAGAGAGAGAGAAACAGGAAGGAATATGGACAGAAGTGTATGGGATGTATGTTGTGAGGTCATTTAGGGACTGTCTTAAAAAAGTTTTCTTTTACCTTTTTTTAAAAAATTTTTTACAGTAACACTGAATACATTCAGGTACTTCGCCCATAGAAACAGCAGCTGCCTGACTATTTACTGATTTACTCGGCAATAATTCTAAACATTGTCAGACAAAATGCGAATGTTAAGATATAATTAGAGAAACCATGATATAGCATGACATAACTGTGTATTGTTATGCCTTTTGCTGACTTCCGCAGGTTGCTTTGGATTTTGAGCTTGTTTGAACTTCTCTTGTTTAAAATAAAAATGCATCGATGTGTTTTAAGCTGTTACGTTCTTAATGTAGCACGTTCAAATTAATTAACCGGTGCTAAGCTATGGGGATGAAATCTTTTGAGCTTTCTAACTCAGGTAACTGTTTGACCTCACAGAATGCTATTGTTGTGTACAAGTGCAGCAGAGATTTATCGGTTCAACACAATGATTACATATTTTACACCTAGGGCAACAATGCAGTCGATTAGACTTCATTTGTTGCTGCATCGAAACACATTTGCGTTCACACTACAAATGCGATGTGGCCATATGCGTCCCAGACCACCTCCGAATGTGGCTTGAGTGATTGAACCACGTTGTGCCTTTGAGACGCATTAGACCCTGTTCACACCAAATTTCCCCTGCGTGTGAATGTCTGAATGCATGGTAGCCCCATCCAGGATGTATCCCCACCTCGAGGAATGAAAATGAAAGAATTTGGTGTGTTGTGACACAATTGAAGGACAGAGCTATCCACGCGCGCTACTCGGAAGCCCACACTTTTGTTTTTACGTTTTTCTACAGAGCCGCGTCTTTAGCGACGCTCCCTGACTCTCACGCCGAGCCTGTAAAGCCGCTAAGCTCCAGTCTTGCAGTGACACTCCTCTGCTCTGCTGTGCACGAGTTCATACGGACTCACTCAGGATTGCTCATCTTCATCTCCACTCTTTCTTTCTTTCTCTCCCTGCGATGAAATTTTTGCTTTAAACCAAAAGGAGGACCAAATTCGCTCCTGCAAAATGACGGTGGATTTTGAAGACTGCCTCAAAGATTCACCTCGCTTTAGGTACCGTTTATAAATATAATATCCACTTCATTTGAACGCAGAGAACCGTTTTACCAAAAAACATTAACCTGAATAACAAAACAACACTTGTTCGGTAACATCAGTGAGACCTAACATTTACTGTAGTCTTTATTTGGTTTATATTCCTGTGGATGTGGATCCCGCCTAAGATCCGGTTCTGGAGGGATGTTCACTGGCCACTGTGCGTTCAACATCTCCACGGGTTCGGACGCCACTATCGTTTAGTGTAACATCAGATCCTGGCATATTGTTAATTCATGTTTATGTTTTAGTCTGGGGTGGCACGGTGGTGCAGAGGTTAGCACTGTCGCCTCACAGCAAGAAGGTCCTGGGTTCGATCCCCGGGTCACCCAGGGTGCCTT
>JAQQZR010000015.1:18288414-18308398 GCA_030068235.1 Notoglanidium macrostoma | reverse complement strand
CGTAGGTGTGAATGCGAGCGTGTTTGTCTGTGTTGGCCCTGTGGTGGACTGGCGACCTGCCCAGGGTGTACCCCGCCGCTCGCCCGAAGATGCTGGGATTGTCTCCAGCTTCCCCGCCACCCAGACGGATAAAGCGGTATGGATGGATGGATACTTTAGTCTTAAAAATGAAAGAAATGAATGGGGGGAAAAAACGCTATAGTCTGTTATGGACAATTACAATGAACGAATGTTATCATTTTATCTGATTCCCGCGCTCTTGAACGCGCGTTAATTTTTAAAAGAATGAAATTCGACATGCATTACCTGAACAAGCCTTAAAATACCCCCTTTCTGTCAGGAAAAGGTTCACATTGAAGCACTACTGCAAGCAAGGAATCGTTTTATACCCTTGTTTCATGGTCAGTTTGCTTCATTACATCAGTAAATCTATCCATATTTAATCAAATAAGTAATGGTATATGTAAATTACCTGTTTGGTATAATTAATACATTTGTAGAGCATTGTAAATGTCTGTAAGGGTTTGTAGAAGTTGGATGTTATGGCTGATGGCAGCAGAGCTGTTATCATATCATGTATTACCTGACAGGAAGCTAATGATGACGAAACATCATGTTGCCTTAATATCGGAGCATGTTTTGAATAAAACCCATTTGATTAAATCCCAAAAGTTATTTCAGTTTGTTGAATCAGATGAATGCATGTAACAAGTTGTTAAAATCTAGCAGAGTATCTTAACTCGGGTGTCTTGAGTTTCTTTAAGATGATCAGAGCACTCGAGGAAACATCCATGCATCCATCTATTCATTCATTCATTCATTTTCCATCCGCTTTTGCTCTTGGTGGTCGTGGTAACAGACTAAGAAGGTCAGCCCAGACTTCTCTTTTCCCAGCCATGGATTCCAGCTCTTCCTGGGAGATTCCTAGATGTTCCTGAGATATAATCTCTCAAGCGAGCTCTGGGTCTGCCCGGGAGCCTTGTTCAGTGGGACGTGCCTGATCCAGCTGTAGTAGAAGCTGGCCAAGGGGGCATCCTTGTAAGGTGCCTAAACCCGACTTTCAAGAAAACATTGTTTTTTTTTTTTTTATGGGTAGGATTGGATATATGGTATACATGGTTTCCTAAAAGCCTGGATCCATAAGCATTTTTCTGTCAAATTTAATATTATCATATCTAAGATGGCTTCGAAACTGAAAATAGGAGATCAAATTCGGTGTATACACAAATGTCTTGAAGACCAAGGCTGCCAATTTGAGTAACTGTTGTAATATCTGTATTTAAATAAATAATTGCATATGGATCCAGTCTTTTGGGACACAATATATAAAAGAGGAATTGGATATCAGGTAGGTTACCACTGAAGGTGTAATGCAATTAGTGATGCTCAGATTCGATAATGCGCATTGGTATCAGGGCAAAACTGGCCTAAATTACTGTCTAGGCATCACATATTTTCTGTTCGGATCCATTATTCTGTGTGATGCTGACCAACCCAACACACATCTTGGACATGGTACATAACACATTTATGCCTCTGATTTCATAACTTGGCAACAGGAGCTTGCATAGAGACGACTCCGCTACTGTGAGGACAGGACAGAGGACATATTGGAGCAGAATCAAACTTCAACACGTTGAAAATAGAAAGAGTATACAAACACTCTTTGGTATGAATTGAGGACTATATACAATTCAGCCCTAATTCAACTAAGAATTGGTGAAAGATCATAAAATTCCTTGCTAACAAGCCATCCAGTCATCTTTAAACATTTTGTTTTTGTTTTGGCCTTTTTTTAAGCAAGCCACGTCATTTTACTAATCAGACCAAAGAGGGTAAATTTTTCAAAACTCCAAAAGCCTTTCCTTTCTTGATGAGCTGCCTTAAGGTGCATGCTGTATCTCCAGCGCTTGGTTCAGTTTTATTTTGCTGAAAGACCGTTTGACTTTTGTAATTAGGAACGTGATCTTTTGCTAGCTTTTGTAGCTTTCATTTCTGTAGATTTCACCTCAGGGTGAGCGATTTTGTGTGGTTTGATCCCAACTTTGTGGCACACTGGAAACACATCTGGCTAAATTTTGCATGTGGAAAATATAGATGCGATTCCTCTTGTAACAAAAATGGAACATTTGGCAAGACCGGCATGCACAGTCCCGGCTACGGGAATCCCATTCACTTAGGGAGCACCGCTCTGGGTTAGAAGAGAAGCTTCGATGTGGACAGCAGCACGGTCACTGTAAGAACATTATTCCATGTTTTTGTGAAGGCTTGATTCATTAGTTTTTGATGTGTAAATCTTTTGAGACAAGGTGTCCACTCTTGGGCCTTAAGTTACACAGGACTTGCACTTAATGGTCCTCTTTATTGTATTTTCACTGTCGTGGAAAAATCCCTAAATTTATGGGAGAGTGATTTTCTTTTTTTGGGTTTTTTTTTTATGAGGAATCCGATCGCTTGAAAAGCATTGTGTCTCAGGAACATGTGTAGCCCAAATGCTGGACCAAATTACGTCGTTCCCATGCAAGTGCTCCATCGATACATAGAGGAGGATACGGACACGGAGCAAAGGAACATGCGATGGCATGAAAGGTAGGAGTCTCACACAGTGGCCCGACTCTAGAGGTCAGGCTGCTGAGGTTAGACAAATAAAGGATGCATTCCTTCGCAGCCACATCCCCTCCACACAACCAGCTGCACACATGTGTGTGTATGTGTGAAAGAGATACAGTGAGAGTGAATGTTCTTTCGTGAGAGTGTGTGAGAGCAGGCTGCAGATACAATCTTTGCTCCAAATCAAAGACTTCCAGACTCACTAGCAGTAATGGCTCCCATCTGGCTTTGTATCCAAGGCCTGTACAGTGCAGAGCGAAAGGTATTTACAGTAACCTCCTCATGTTTATGTGTGAAAGAAGAAAGTTTCTCTGTCAGCCCGTGTCACCCTATGTTCATTTCTCAATCCCGTTTTAATGGTCCTATTATCCATAAACAACTTTTTTCTTCCCAAAGCTTTTTTAATAGTTTGCAAGTGTTCCTCTTTAGTCCTGGAAAGAGAATCAGATGAGGTTGGTTGACGCCCTGATTTTTATATGTAGTGTTGTTTTTTTATTTAGTCTGGTCTGGTGTGGAGTCGGTTTCTTCAAAAAACTTGAAGTCATGAAGTTTCGTAACATTGTTGAAAAGGTTCCCAGACCAAAAGAGCAGCTTGAGAGGAGCCTGGTGCATTAGTGGCTCGTTTGTGGAGGTAAAAGCAACAGAACTGTTACATAACATCCCAGGAGGTAAAAACGAACACAAGGAAAGAAAGGCCTGATTTTGGGATGCTTTGGGACGGCTTTTCTCCCAGTCAGCATGTGAAATGTATTCCACTTCCTTCATATGATGGAGCATGCTGAGCGTGGTCACTGCATGGGTGCTTTCACACTTTACCTTGAATGAACTCTTCGTTAATGTTAGTTCATCAGACTTATTTGATCTCTGCCAAGTGCTGGCAAATATTTCGTTTCAAGCGGATCTCCGGCCAAGGTCCAGTTTCACAAAGTAGAGAGTGTTCAATGTGATGCTCACGCTACCATTTAACAACCATCTTTGTCCCGTGATGCTTTTGGAAAAATTTCAAATGGTCACATCCTTGCTTGGTAGACTGACCAGATTTTTGTGTGTAAATCATTTTATGATGAAAATCCTTTTGGATTTTAACCTCAATTCTGGGTTAATTTTCAAATCTACTTCAAGTCTACACATGGCAGAATTCCTCTGACTGTAATAACAACCTCCAGTATTCCCTAATGTTCCCTCTCTGGTCATAATTCTAGTGCTGAGAGATGTGGCGTCCAGCAGATTGGAGCCACCTGACCAAATATTATTCGTTAGAATTCTTTTAAGACTGCTGTGTCACCCCGCGGTTCAAGCCCTTGAACATTCCTATGAGTGAAATAGGAAATTACAGTTTGATTATATCAAAAGACTCAGTTTCAATATGAACTTCCCAGGAGTCATATTTATCTCTGCCAGAAAGTAGCAGTACATGACATACATGCGCCACAATACAAGGGCACATGCTGATGAATACTGGATAGTACAATGTATAGCAAGCAGTTCAAAAAGCCATTCTCTGAAAGAAACATGGTGTACATATCCAGTGTGCCACATGCGCTGCTGTGTGGTTTTTCCCAAACTATTTTTGAATCATGTGACTGGGAGCTTGAGTTGGGTCTATATTTGCAGTACCAATGACCGCACACACTGACTTTTAGTGACAGCATGTAGTTGAAAGAAACTACTTGTGGTTAAAACACCAATGTAATAAGTGTTATGATTCTACAGCTGCAAAATCCATCAAGTTGGAATAAAAACATCTAGTAGTGAATCGTTATTTAGGCGGGTGATTCTGCTGACTCAGGTCCATGTGACTTTGATCCGCATTGTGATTAGTCATGAATTAAGCCTCTGTTACATGACATGAACACGGACCTTACAGAGACTCTTCCATGTCTCCCGTCCCTCTCACATGGCCGGTTCGATTCCCATGCGTGTCTGTCCTGGCAGAATGCGCCCATTGTTATGAATCGTCATGCTCTCGGCTGTCATACTGGCTCTTTTCACTGGCTCTGCTTCTTCAAGAGCAGCTGCCGGATGTGTGGAGGCCTCTTCGCCGTGGGGCTCCTTACTGACTCAGGATCATGATGCTCTGAAATGGAGGACATGAGAGAAAAAAAACATGAATGAATCTCCTCAAGGAAGTGTGTTTTTCATGGTGACCTTGGTTATCTGATTGCCAATCGCTGTGAATTCCAAGGCTCATGTAATTCCTGACTTTCATGACTCATGCAAGACGCTGAGCTCAAGATGAAAAGCATAGTCCAGATTATCTCTTGTCTGAAGATATATAATATTTTGAGCTTATAATTTTAGTCACTGTACAGTTTGGTTGTCACTTTGGCACTCTGTCTTTTCCTACTTGGGGACTTCTCAGAAACGTATTCTCTGGTAACGGAGCCAATAACCAGTCTGGTTGACTGTAGGCCCTGGACGAGATCATGTATGTGTTTGCTATTGTCTCCTGTCTGATGTAACGTTACAGCATACATATCATGCTCCTCCTAAGAGGTAAAAAGAGAAGCGCAGAGATTGAAGCATAATTCAGTTATGCATCAATCTAAGCATCTGAGAAAATCTGTTAGTCCTCACAGACGTCTTGCTCCAGCTCCAGTCTCAGCCCAACCATGTTAATTTAATTCAACCCATTGCCTTGTTTCTGTATAAGGCCCTTGAAGTGTGATGTTGAGAAGAAGGAAGACCTTCTCATCTCATTAAGTGTGTTAGTGAACTGGCTTGCTTCCCAGGATGACCAGAGAAGGTAACAACAAACAACATAGATTTAAGTCAGGAGGTTGGATGCCTTGGTTAATCGTCCATTTGCCCACATTATGTCTCTCTGTCTGTATCCAGTTCCAAAGCATCAAGCATCATTTATCCCTCTAAAGCGGATTCTTTGAGTTGTTCCTGAGTTGTTTGGGGAAAAACCTGAAGGAAACCCCTTATGTATATGGGGAGAACTTTGGTACAGTCAGTAACCAGAGCTCACGTTACTGCTGGGGACTCTGGAAATGGCAAGTAGCAGTACTGCCTAACCACATACATAACCTTACTTTTCAGTGAAAGACCATAAAGAGTTTTTTTTTTAAATCCCCCACTTCTCTTAACCACCACATTTCAGAGATTTTATCTTTCAGATGCTGCTTTTTTGCCAGTTGGACTCAAATGGCTGGTCTCCCTTACAGGGCACTGATTGGAGGATCCCTCTAGCTTTACAGGTCTGAAAGGAAGCATTCCCAAGCAGCAGAGAGATTTGTAAACCACAGGGGTTGTGGAAGAGCGAGCAGGATTTACAGTATGGATGAGGATCTGAGAAAAGCTTTGAGTCCTCTTTCTCTTTGATATGGAGCTCCATGCATTTTTGACGAAGATTATTTTTAATGTGGGTAAAAAACTGAAGGTCAAATGGTAGCATTTCTTGTTTCTTGTGGTCCACCAATTCTTAATTCCTAATTTGAGCCCATTTAGATCAAATTCAGTACTATCTGGAAATTGAATGCACCAGTGGAAAAAGACACCTAATGGTGTTATTTAGGGGGAATTACAGGGTGTGAGATCTAATATTTAAAGAAATATTAGCATGCAATACAACTCAAAATTTACATCAAACCACAGGGAAGGAGCAGCAGTACCAGGTCTGTAAGGTTCTTGTCTTTACTTGTTGATTTCTTTTGGGGCATTGCTGCTTTGCTTTTCCTTCCCCCATTTCTTGCTCCCTCTTCTTTTCCCTGGCCTAGGCACTAAAATACAAAACATTTTTCAAAATTGCGACAAATCTACTTGATACTTGATGATGGCCTGAAGTATATAACCCATGTATGGGAAGCAGTGGACACATAGGTAATCTTTTTCCCCCATGCAGACCTTAGTAAGAAACATCTTAATCCTTAAGTGACTCCATAACCATGGCGATGATGTCATGTATCTTATCCTTTTGTTGTGGGGGCACCATGTGAAGCCTGGCTGTCCTTCCTGTTTTGGCAAGGCTGAATAGCTGGTCCGATCGACCACAAAGCACTCGGTGCAGACCACTACGTTCTGAGCAGCCTGCTAATTTGTCTTGATAGACCTTCATGCAACATGACAAAGGTCCACTGAGGGGGAAAGTAAGCACAAATGAAGGCCTGAGGGCACCTTTTAGATGGGTGTGTGCAAACAGTTTATTAAGTAAAAGACAATCAGATTGTGACTCATCATGTGACTCGGGTTGTCTTCCTGTGGGCTCTTATTCCTCATGATTAGGCTTATGCTCTTTTGTTGCTTATGCTCATATTTCTATGAAAGGTGAAGAACTGGATTTCTGTGAAAAATCTGCTTTCATTTGGAAGCTGTTCGAGCTTTTTTTTAACCTCCAAACTTAAACCTTGTTTCATTTTAAAGGTTTGGTTTTGCAACTAATCTCTCAATTGCCTGAACCCAATTGAATTGAGATATTGGATTTCACTTGCTGTTAGAAATAACATCACTTTTCCAACTGGTCTGAATCAGAAGGGTTCCTCAAAGTTAAGGAACTGCAAAGGTTAGGGTTGTTTTGCCAGCTAGAGCTTAGGCTGTTTATTGAACTACATCAAAAGATGCTTGATGAAATGCCAATATTCCAATCAACTAATAATTACTCAATGATTAATGTTAGCTATAGATGGCCCACCTCTAGATGTTTCAAGATGCCCTTTGTGGAGGTTTGTTAGTTTTGAACAAGATCCACCCCTCCACAGTCTCACGCACAGTGTCGAGAGGTGAATGACCTTCATGAGGGTAGTATGAGGGTCAACCCATGGGTCAAGCACAGCTCTTTCCTCACTTGCCTTCCATGGGTAACCTTAGTATTTTCTGCAGCATAACACCACATGTGAATTATACCCATTTGAAATAACTGGAATTCTGTCTTCTATAGTGCAATCTGATCTTGACGTGATATGTACGATGCTGTATCATAATGCAAGAGTTTATATTGCCGTACCCTTATGGCTATGTGTGTGCTTTCTCAGCCAGTGGAGGATGTGATGCCAGAGTGAGTGTTAAAATTTGTTAGCTTTTGGTTGTGTTACATGGAACACTTTTCTTCTCAAACAGCTCTCACTGACCAGATGTAGGGCTGTGGCCTCTCTGAATGAGTCAGCTTGCTGGTAAATGGTCTGGACTCGTGTTAGGGTGGTTCTTGAGGATTTTTACTGTAATTTTACCCTTCCACAGCTGTCATACCTGCCGTTATACCACAGTACTGTTAAATTCTTGATTTTGACTGGTCAGAAGGTGTTGATTCATTTACCATAACAGCAGCACAGACATTAGTGCCAGCTGAAATTCATATATTCAATATATATGCTAATGTGCTCAGCCTAGAACATAATATTTTCTATAATAACAGCTCATTTATGTCATACACTCAACATAATCTCTGACTAATAATAAACAGAATCATAATTGGTGCACTGCTTAATCTGAAGCACAGTGCCATGGAAAAGAAACAGGGTATGTGAACTGCATGGCAGGGGAAATAGAATGGGCCAAATTTGAATACATTTGACTCTATTTGACTTAATTTGCAATCACAAGCGTAATAGGATGGGCTGCCCAGCTCAGCATGCATTAGTTCTTGCCTTTCCATTACAATTTAGGTACAGTGCAAAAATAGGCTTCAGCAATCACAGCTGACACATAATAAATTGTATCACCAGACATTTCAAAGACAACTGTAAGATATAATCTCTCCAATGCATCCTGGGTCTACCACGGGTTCTCTGTCCATTGTGATGTGCCTGATACAATTCTACCGAGAGCCAAATAGAGGGCATCCTTGTAAGGTGACTAAACTACCTCAACTGGCTCTTCTCAGTTCAGAAGAGCAGCTACCCCAAGACATTTCTGGATTGTCAAGATCCTCACCCTAAGTCTATCAACTCTGCGAAGGAACCTCATTTCCACCACCTTGTTCTTTCAGTCACTACCCAAAGCTCATGACGATAAGGGCTCACCACCTGCAAGGTTTAATGTCAGTTGAGTGGCAAATGTGATGGACAACCTAGGCCATTGGAATAAAGAGAAAAGATAGTACAGCTAAATTTTCTCCACATTATCATTCTTTGTTAGGTTGCCATGATACAGACCATTTGAGGGTTGAGGGCCTTGCTTGAAAGCCCAACAGTGGCAGATTGGTGGTGCTGGATTTCAGATGTATGCCGTTAATCATTTGAACCACCACTGCCCAGCAGTGATCTGCTGATAGGAAGACATTTAATTTTTACCATATTATTTTGGTGTATACCATTATTATTATTATAGAAACTACTCGTTGTATTGGTGTGTGAGTTATTATGTCTTTTACTGATATTCAGCAGCACTTATAGAATTTGACTAGTGGTACCTTTGGGATCAGGACATCTGCACCTTTAGTCTATTTTAGCAGCCTTGAATATAAAATCCAAGCTATCTTAAGAAGTTTCCGTAACCATATTTTTGTTGGTTTGGAGATGAAATCATTGGTCACATTCATTCCATGATTCAGTGCAGCTGTCTAATGCAACCGAGTGAAATCATTCCCTCAGCAGCCATGACCAAAGTCAGACTGAAACTTCCTACAGAGCACACTGGGAATTTTCCAGGTGTATAAATACAGCCTGAGCAGCACCATCCACACATCCCATTCCCCCAAATTCATCACGCGGATCCCTCTTGATCAGGAAGTAGAGAACTCCCTGATGTACAAAAGATCACGAAGCCCACACTTCATGTCTGTCTCTGTTCGCTTGCTCTGGAAAGCAACCAAATCCAAATGTGTTCCAGCAGTGATACACTTACTGGTCACGCAATCAAAAAATGTCTACGAATTCACTTGTCTATGAAGGGAAGTAGCAACACAGAACAAATTAACTTGTCTTCATAGTTAGTTCTGTCTTTATTGTGTAGTTCTTCTTCCATGTTTGGTTCCCTGTTTAGCAGAAGTGAGACTCTGAATCATGCGGTTCAGTCATTAGCCGAGCGGTGCTGGTGCCGATATGTTTGCTGACTCACATCTGCAGCTCATCTGGTTCTGATTTGACCCAGCCTGCGCACTAATCTCCCAGCATGCTCTTGGGCGGTCCTCCGGCTCACCAACAGGAAACATTCGAGGCCGATGGCGGCCCACTGAAATATTAACACAGGCCTTTGCTTGAAGGAAGGGTGTGTATGGATGTGTGTTTGGATGGAACTGACCTCACCATCTCTCCCAGGACTGAATCAGACCTCAGCACTTTTTACGCTGAAGTGAATCAGATCTTATTCATAAATAATGCTAAATGACTATTAATGAAGGAGGTGGTCATATTGAATTGGGTGGTGTTGAGTTCTATCCAGACTCTGATCTAAGAAGCAGTGTAACTCATCTCTCACAGTAACAAGGCCAGTTTAAGAGGCATTACCAGGCTCGATGCCAGCCCTCACCTCCGCCGGTGGCATGCCAGAGCTGCAATGTTGTTTCTGCAGCAGTCTCAAGAGGCTCTGCGGTTTGTATTGGTGCTCACTGAGGCATGACAGGAGCTCCTTAAACGTGACGGTGGTCTGTTTATTTGGTGTGGACCAGCTGCCCATCTGAACTCCACCTACTCTCAAACTCATATTCTCTTTTGTCGCACATTCACATACACATCTTTTTAATGGACGATATTTTTATATAGGTTAACTGTTTTCATTTTATTACGAAGACAATGTGAGGCTGATGAAATAGCATGTAATCATTCAATACAGCTGGAACTATAGTTAGTATAGAGCTACTTTTCTAGAAAAGTTCTCAACATCTTCTGACCAATCAGTTTCAACAGTGCTGTGGTTTAATAGGGAAGTAGTTCACTACAAAGGCACCGTGATGCTATACCCTCTGCAATATACAGTATTATGTGTCTGGGCTGCATAGGATGTGAAAGCTCACTCTCTAATAATACATTGGACGTCAAATAGGGGTCCATTTCCTACCCACAATGATCTCTCTGTCCATCTAGTGGGACTTTGTTAAGGCCGAAAGAGTGAGTTCATCAGCATCCTGGCACAAACCCATACTATGACGTCAAGAAAGCAGCAGTGAAAACGAACTAAGGGAAACACCTGGAGAGAAAAAAGGATAGATGGATAGATATGACCTCCAGCCTTTCATTCTCGCCCCCTCCTTTATCTCTCATTGTGAATGTTTATTTTTGTAAGTCCATTGTTGTTTTTCAGTTATGGCAAAGGGTCATGTCTGATTTCATAGACTTCGTAGAATACAGCTTCATATGGACAGGACATATGTCCATCAACACAATGTCAAAACTTTGCACACCCTCAAGATATCAAAGAAATGTAATTTATACCAACTATGCAGATTAATGTGCTGGATTTCAGTGATGTTCCTTCATTATGACATGTACCAAACTGGGTCAAATAAAAAAAATATCTCAATAATATCAGTTCAGTTGTTTGTGTCTCCCTTTCTGAATATGATGTAAACATGAAAAGGCTACCATTTGCCTTTATAATTTCCTTTTAACTTCTTTCATACCCTTTGCTTAGTTTTCAGCTCCATTTGGTTGTAATATTTAGCCTCTCAATGCAAATCGCATTGATATTAACATGCTCATTCTAATACGCCATTGTTGCTATAGTAACAGCTCAGAGGGATTTGTATGGTCGGACATTCCACGCTACCTGAGTCTAACTGTAAACAGATTTCAAAAACATTTTAATTAACAAAGTTTAATCATTGCTGAATGTTCATTTACGGTTTGTGGAATGAGTCTCCAGTGTTAGCACTTTCTGTAACAGTCAATGGTAACACTTTTTCACGGTTGTTACACAATATCGAACGGATACAAAGTACAGCGTGTACAGTGTTCTATGAGAAATTGTAAATGAGAGATTTGGTGACTGTCGGACATTTCGTCGCGTGTTGCATTACAATTATTCAGTCTATTGGACGGCCATATGACTGGCCAGTGCATATTAAGTAGCTTTCTCTTGCCAGTTTTTGGAAACCCTGGCAAGATGAAGCTCCGTGGTAGGTTTGGCTCCATGGTATCGCACAGTTTCCCAAAGTGTAAGTATATAGACGACGTTGGCACTTTTAATTCAACTTCCCTTTCAGTGAACATGACAGAACATTGCAAGAGGCGTCTAAAATCCAGTATCTACAGCATGCTGTGATTTTTATCCCATTCATCTTGCTGAATGAGAGGCAATGGACAATGGAGTATTGTTTACAATCGTTCTCACAGCCTGCATATGTGCGTGTGTTTCAGTTCCCTTCTGTATATCCACTGACATTTTTGTACACTGTAGTCATGATGGACCACCCCGTACTAAATTCTACATGAGTCGTCTCGCATACTGTGCTGTCTGCTCTCCATATACAGATTGTTGATGGTTGATACCAACCATTTTTCTACATCAGCTTCCTTTGCTCGAATTTAGTCACAGCAGTTAGCATTTTAAGCCTCCTAATAATTGTGACGGCATATGGGAGGTGGCTCGGGAAAACCTGTCCGATATTGCTAATCAAAGCGAGACGTGATCTCATTTCCTGTTGTAAGAATTTAACAGTAATGTTATAAATGTAGAGGTAGGCGGGGCATTTTTCACAGGATTTGTAGTGTTGTAGTACTTGGGATCAGTCTCGGTCCGGAGACCATTTTTGAAGGTAATTTTTACTTGGTCTTGTCTTGGTGTCAGACATGGAGGACTCAGGATTTTATTTCAAGACCGGTGAAGACCACAACTGTGGGGATACAATTTAATTGCCTATATATTTGATTTATTTATTAACGTGATTATTGTGATTGTATCTAAAACGTCCTGCTTCAAATACAACCTATAACAAGTGTTGAATAAAGATTGTTGATTTCAGCTGTTAGTGCTGAGAAGGTTCCAGGTTTGATCCCTGGCTCTACTGCGGACTTTCTATGCGGAGTTTTCATGTTTCCTCCGAGTACTCCGGTTTCCTCCCACAGTCCAAAGACATGCGGATTGGGTCGACTGACCCTCTAAATTGTGAATGTGAAAGCTTCTTTGTCTCTCCGTGTTAGCCTTGCGATAGATTGGCGACCTGCCCAGAGTTCCCCGCCTCTCGCCCGAAGTCAGCTGGGATTGGTTACAGTAAATAAGCTGCTTAGAAAATGGATGGTATCATGCAGGGTGGGACTTGCACTTGCCTGGTGTTGCTCTTGACTCGGTTTCTCCCTGTCTTGGTCTTGGTCTCAACCCCTTAAAGTCTTGGTCTTGTCTCATTCTCGATACACTCTGGTCTTGGTCGTGACTTTGTCTCAGTTTAGGTGGTCTTGACAACAATACTGTGGAACACAGAGAAAACATAATGCAGTTCAGAAGATATTTATAGTTGCACGTCAAAATCTGACATCATATTTTTCAAGTATGACTCAAATCAATATACACAATATTCATTGATAGTGACAGACAAAAAAAAACACTCGTACGTGCTCGCGGATCCTGATTTGCCTCCTGTATAGCGTGTACGCGTATGTGTGTACACATAAAGAGATGGAGGTCATAGGACTAATAAAAATGGCCCGAACATCTGTGAGATGTAAATCTAATTCTTTCATGTGCATTTGTGGAAATGAACGTGAGCCAAGCATAAAGATGGAACACCGTTCTCATTATTGTGTTCACGTATTATTAAAGCTTAAGGCTTGAAACCAGTTTTAATCATGTGATCAGTCTATGGAGAAATGGCATGCTATGCTGTGTGTAAGTCTGGGTTTGGCATTAGTCACTGCGTTGTTATTCGAGGAATGTGTGCTAACTGCTCTCTCCATGCAGCGGCTCAATAGCACGGACTGACTGAATGAAAGCACAGTGCGCTCTGAGTGACCTGAAAGGGTTAATCTCACCACATCCTCCTCATGCCAGCCTTTGTTGGACAACCATTCTGTTTGCCAATTGGTGTGTGTGTGTGTGTGTGTGTGTGTGTGTGAAGTGTTCCCCAGGGACCAAGCCTAATTATTACTTACTGGGGTGGCAGGATGCTTTGTAATGTGAGTCCTTCACTCTTCTAAACACAAGGCATACCAGATCTGCAAGGAGTATCTTATGTAAGATTATATATGTTTGTGTGTGTGTGTGTGTGTGTGTGTGTGTGTGTGTGTGTGTACCCCTCGGGTTCCTGTTCTCGGACGGCAGGAGTGGAACTGGTGTGGTCTCATGCCCTTGTAGCCCATCCACCTTAAAGTTTGGCATATTGTGCCCTCTGAGATTCTTTTCGGCTCACCACAGTTGGTTATTTGAGTCGCTGTAGACTTCCTGTGAGCTTGATCCAGTCTGCCCATTCTTATCTGATCTCTCTGATCAACAAGATGTTTCTGCTTGGAGGTTTTTTGTTTTTCGCACCACTCAAGAAACTGTTGTGGTTGAAAAGCAGTTGCTGAAATACTCAAAACACCAAGCATGCCATGGTCCAAGTCACTAAGATCGCATTTTATCCCCATTCTGATGTTTGACGTGAACATTTACTGAAACTCTTGACCTCGTCTGATTGGATAGTTGCACGAAAATGTAGGTGTACAGGTGTTTTTATTTGGATGCTTATCTGTTATAATGGAGTACATGAGACATGTATGAGTCACATGGAAAGTTCTTTGGTCAAACCCAACGCCATCTGCCACGTTTTTCGGCCGTCTTTGCTCAGATCACTCATCCGTCTGTATTTACGGAAACTGGCCTTGGTTAATGAGGACAACACGCCACACTAATTAGGCATCTGCCGGAGAAAATGGAGTTACTCTGGAAACCAAATCCTTTGTTCTTGTTGTGATGTCCGCTAATGCTTCATTTCAAAAATTAGCCCTCAAAAATTAGCCTCTAATTTTTTGTTTTATTAGTTTGCTACAAAGTGTTGCTTTCTTTGAAGTAATTATAACACTATACCAACATGTCATTCATCTCAGACTTCCTCTGTTCACTTGACTGCATCTGATGATTTCCATTTCTGTACACTTTCATTGAATAAGTACATGCCGACAGTCGAAAGTGACACCGTCCTCTTCTGCAGAGCGATACTGTTCCCAGGGGGAGGAGACGCATGCCAAGCTCCGTCTTCACCTGACTGCTTATCTCGGCCCTGTAAGAGCAACTTCAGATATCATGAATGTAGATTAGAATTAGGTGGCAAAAAAACTCCAGCAATTTTAATGAGCTAAAACTTTTAAAAAAATCAGTTTAGTCAGTAAATGAAAAAGGTTCTAATCTGACAAAAACGCTGATGGCGGTATTTTAACTCTTTTTCTACTTTCTTGTGTTTGGGGAAATAATGTATGGTGATCCTGAATTTGCAAGGAAAATCTTTTATTGTAATTAAAAAATAAAAAAAAATGTAAGAAGCATGCACTTTTCAAACTGGCCTGTTCTCTCTGCCTATTTTCTTTCTGTAGAGATTACAGACTGGGACATAACAGTCCACTTTGAAAGGCCCAGTGCTTCCCCAAGTCACATCAACATATCTTATTTTTTAAAAACAGCAAGGAAAAAACAGCTTTCCAGGGCATGTCCCCTTTAAGAAATGGAAACACTTTTTTGGGGTTGAAGGGTTTGCTGCGTCTGGTGAATGTCAGGGAGGGAAAAAAGGCGGGAAACCCTTTGGACTGACCCTGCCTCTTCTGGCGAGGGTCCATCAGAGAACGGGGGTGTGGAAGTGTGTGGAGTCACTACGGCCTCCTGTCCTGTGTATCCCTGACAGCTCTTGTGTCGTCTAATCCCGGCTGGGATGAGGCAGTGTGGGGGCAGCTGCTCTCTCAGCAGGGGTCATAGGTCAGCACTCGGAGGGTCATGCCTGAGCTTCAGCTAAATTGAGAGTGACTAATCAGCTCATTAGATGGCCTGCAGGGTTTGGCTGCATTTCCTGTGAAATATTGTGATATTGCACAGCGTGGTGCTGGAGCAAACTGACAGATCATTATCATAATTAGGATACAATGCGAAAATGATGCATTTTGAGTTCACAATAGCCCAGATTCATTGTTACTGAATTGCAAAGCAGTTGACCGTGATAACTGTTTAAAAATAGCTTAGATGCTTTTGGAATGTAAACCCATTAGTCCAAACTCTTCTGCTGCAAAATGTTTAGGCAACCTTCTAATCTAAGTTATCCGAAAAAAACCTGCCTCAAAGGGTATTGCCAAGACAATGTCATTTCCACATTCCTGGAAATACATTGAGCACCTCCAAGAGGCATATTTTCCCTTTAGTCCTTTAGTTTCTCACAAATTGTCAGAGCCCTGAGAATTTCCAGTTCCCACACCATTCCTCTGACCTTCTCAAAAAAATTTTTCTTCTCTCTGTGGATCAGAGACTTAACACACTCCATAGATTATTCCATATCACTCAGGCCAGAGCTTTATCAGTTGAAGCAGCGTGGCCTTTTAGAGGACGACAGGAAGGAAGGAAGGATGGTTTCACACTTGCAGAGGATCTGTCCTCTCTGATTTCATTGCTTTTTCCTCCTGATCACGTATTAGAGACAGTAGAGTGTGTGTGAACAATAGGGATCGTGTAAATATAGGTTTAAACTCCTACACCCGTTATCATAGTTCAGTGCTTTTGCGATCACGTGATACTGTAAGCCTAGAATTTTAGATTCTGAATGAATAGTGTTTTAATTAAGAAAGACCTCAACCACAACTGCAAACACAATTAAAGACAGTCTTTTTAGTGCCCTTACTGGTACTTGATCTTGAATCATTCTATACATTTCCACTGCAAATTAAATGGCTTTTGTTTGATAAATGGTTCTGGTAACTTCATGGGCTTGGGGCATCATTATCATTATCACCATATAAAGAAGTCTATCCCAGGAGCATTGGACGTACATACAGTCCGTACCAAGTACACACATCCACACATTCGTTCACACCAAGGGGCAATTTAGCAAAGCCAATCCACCTACTGCCTTGTTTTTGGTTGGTGAAAGGAAACCAGAGGATACCAATATGAACACAGAGAGAACCTGTAGACAGTAACTCAGGATCAAACCTGAGACCCTAGAGCTGTGAGGTAATAACTTCACCCATAGTTTCCTGACCCAGGACAAATGTTCAGAGTTGGTCTGATCTGATTTTTTACTGAAACCAGACCAGAGGTCAATCAGTGTAACGAGTTCTCTGTTCATTATGCTTTCATGTACTGAAAGGGGTTAAGTAAAACTACCCTAATTTAGAAATCCCTTGACCTGGCAGCACTGCTTTGTAACATCTGTACTTGGATTGCAAAACATAATAACCATTTCAGATGTCCATCACACCCCTGATAAATATCCACGTGTCACGGTCTAGAGTTCAGCAGCTGGTTTTGGCCAGTGATGAGTGATAACAGAGCCGGACTCCCAAAGGGTAATAGTAATAGTCTGCAGAATGTTATCTGTGGGAGAAGGTCTGTGTTGCTTAACCAGCAGCGTCCGGTTCCTTATAGCCAAAAGGCTATTAATCTTTCCAGGAGACTTTAACACGCCTGTCGTTCTCTGACTGACTGTAGAGGATGCACATGCCAAGGTTGGAGAGCACAAACAAGTTACCATTATTTAACGCTTTCCAATCTGCCAGGGGAAGCACAGACATAACTTTTCCCTCTCACACAACAAGCATACTTGGCTCCTTGTTTTCATTTGAACAGAGGCCAGTTTAACGGAAGCATTCTCAGCTGTCCTGATCTGTCTTTAAGAACTGAGACTTGTTACACTGCCAAGCTTTCAGCTGCCCAAAGCAAATCAATGTAGCAGTTAAACAATCGACTGTGCTGCGCAAACCCAGAGGGGCTGTTGATCTAAGTGTCCATTTGTTGACAGACGATTTCTGTTCGGCTTCATATCTCTGAACATCGGCATGTGGGTTTAGTTGAGTGATTGTCCTCACCCATGGTACTTGGCAAAGAAGAATGCATCTATCTATCTATAAAATAGACCCTCTAACCATCTCTGGATGAAACAGGGTATAACTTGGGATGGGTCAGAGTGCAAGCAGCTGAGAGGACTACATTGTGAGCCAGAAGAGAAGGACAACAGATCACCCTCACGTTTACACTTTTCCCAAATCTTTATATTCTGACTGTTGATGCCTTACATTCTAGACATGACAGCCAAGTTGTGGTGAGCTACGTGTGTTTAGCCGCTCTCTGGCAGGCTTAAGTGAATCCAGCTGGCTTTAGCATACCAACAATTCCCAAACCACAGCCTGTGGGAATCGTGTGTGAGAAAAGATACCACCCGCATGTACTGGTTTTGCGTTCTCTGACAGACCTTGCATTCGTGCCAAAATCAGTTTCCACCTGAGAGCTGATGCCAAGAGTTGTCAGTGGAGACACCAGTGCATTGTGGGAGGTGTTGACTGAGTTGATGGAGTGTGACTGTGGGAGGAGCCATGTTGGCCAAGGATTAAAGGGAAGGGATCAACTTGCACTTGCAGCACCAGCAATTAAATCTGGTCACTTTCCTATCAGTATGGTTTGAAGTGTTGGGTGTAGTGATCTGCTGGAAAGCTAGACCCTTATCCCTGATTGTCCTCTCTGAATTAGAAGGTGCTTTAGGTATTTATAACCCTGGGGTTATATTAGGCATGTTTTACCCCAATTACAGCCACAAGTCAAAACTATGCATCTATTGTGCTTGGCCCCCAATTATTAATTTTAGCTTTACAGTATTCTTAGTCCCTGACTTAGTGAACTAGCAAGAAGGTTCATTTATTTGAAAAAGACTAAAAAGACCTTCTTTATGTCTGGGTAAGGATATCTGCTAAATGCTGTAACTGTAAATGTAACAGTTCAGAGTTGGGCTTGGTTTCTCTCAGGGAGTTGGAGAGTTTGCAGATTTTTGGAATCTGGTAGGTTCAAAGGAAATCAAGAAGGGCTCAAGGACAGAAAATGTCCTATCGTACCAAGTTAGTGTGTTTTCATGTGAGTTTAGGGTAGTTATTGCATCAGCAATTTGCCAAAGCTAAATTTGTGTTATATATTGAAGAATGGCTCATCTATGCATTTAAAACTAATATCGCTGGACATCTGAAAATTGCCGGAAAACAAAACCGGTAACACTGGAGACTCGTTCCAGCTATTGTAAATGAACATCTCCTAGTCAAAAACTCATTAATTTATGTAATTTTAACTCTAATTAATGTATATGGAGAGTCCAACATACAAGTCCCATATAAAACTATTGATATTTCTGAGCCAAACCTGTATTTAAATGTAATTGCACCAAGAAGGAATTGCTATCTCCAGCTGAATCCCTGACCGTAGTTGTGTAGTGGTTCATCAGCATCAGAGCGTGAGTGATTAATTACAGCCTGGGTGTCTCTGGGAGGTCGTTAGTGCATCATGTGTGTGCAGTGTGTTTGAGAGAGGAAGTGACTACAGTGGAGTTATAGTAAATAAAGGAGAAGGATGGAGGATGCCTTTTTGGATGTGACTCACATACTGATCTTCCTCAGGAAGATTCAAAGCAAGTTAAAAAAGGTGGGAAAAAATAGCTATTAACCGACTGGAAAAGGGACTTCGCAGGGCAGGCTCTACATCGGACACAGTCTCCTTGGAATCAGAGGGTTGCAGGAAGGAAGAGCCACCAATAACATTATCAAAGCTATAGAAACTGCACTGAGGTGGCGCCCAGGTGAGGGTGTCTCATGATCTAAGACCCCAAAACACCCTATGACCCAGGGGTTCGTCACTGATGATATGTCCAAGTCGCACCATCTGGTGTTTTAAGAAACAAATGTTATGACTTAACACGAGGCCTGCTTTAGTGAACGAACCATAAAACATGCCAGGTGGTTGCTTTATGGATTTATTCTCTAAAGCTTTGATCCTCCAGGAAATTCAGCTGTTGGCATTAATTGAGAAAAGTTTTATTTAAATCATGTTTTGATGTCACAGTGAATCATAGTTAATGTTACTACTCTGAAGTGGAATACTTTCATATAACAATTCACCCTAGAGTATTTTTTTTTACCTTTAATACCACTGTATTATTTCAACACTGGCAAATTTTATTCATTAAAGAACAACACATTGTCAATTTTTATGTATCTATGCCTACATTCTATATTGTGGAAGGACTGCAAACCACCTTGGTTCCAATTATCACTTATGTTATACCAGTCTCTTTTTTTTGCTCTGTCTTGAAGTGTGTTTATAAGTGTTTATAAGTGTGAAGTTTATAAGTTACACAGTTTATAAGTGTGAAGTTTGCAGGAAATACACTTTTTCGTGTTACCGAGAAACCGCAAAGCCCTCCATCTCGAAGAACGTCAAAAATGCTAAATAAATGTCTATGCTACAGGTCTCGTTGCTATAGAAATGATTCCATATTATCCATCCATCCATCCATTATCTACACCGCTTTATCCGTCTGGGTCGCGGGGAAGCTGGAGCCAATCCCAGCATCTTG
>JAQQZR010000015.1:18257282-18277250 GCA_030068235.1 Notoglanidium macrostoma | reverse complement strand
CTGGCGACCTGCCCAGGGTGTACCCCGCCTCTCGCCCCAAGATGCTGGGATTGGCTCCAGCTTCCCCTCGACCCAGACGGATAAAGCGCTATAGATAATGGATGGATGGAAAATGTAGTACCAACCAACACATTATTGCCAAACGCATGATAAATAGTTCAATATAGTCATGTTTCAGGGTGGACTTTTCCTTTGCATGGTATCTCATCATATCCAAATAGTTATCGAGATGCGGGATTCGTTCCAGCATTGACATGCAAAGCGCGTGTTTAACTCGCCGTGATGAGAGGAACACGAGCATGCTGAGAAGTTTTTTTTTCTTCTTCCGCCTCACTTGGCCTATAAGGGGCCTGTTAGAGTTTAGGGGGTAATAAAACGTTAAAGAGCCTTCTGCTAAAGTGCCCACATGGAGAGTTACATCTCACAAACCCTCAGCGCATTTTTAGAGTCATATTTCTACCTGCACTGATGTACTGACGTCTGTCTGGTGCTTATCACGCTGCTGTAAAGACTCAGGAATGTTGAGTGAAGCAGTGCTTTGATTAAAAAAAAAAGAAGGAAAGAAATCGTCAACCACTCTATCTTATTAAATATCTTAAATTAGATTCTGAGAGACTTCTAGTAGAGTATAGACACTGAAATACAGCATTGCATGTGTCAGGGATGTTGAAGCATGGGCCTGTGTGCTGCATCATCGAGAACGTTCATCTCATACAGGTGCTAAAATCCGAGCTCTCTCAGACGCAGACCTGTAGCCCCATCCTCTCTCTTGTCATCTATTATTATCAGCCTTTGTTCCACCAGCTGTGCCTTTCTCTCTCGTTTTTCCCGTCCTCCCTGTCCGACTGACCTATTTTGTCTGCAGCGTGGCAACACCGATCAGCAGAAAGCTCCTCACGCTGCGTGCACGGCTGAATATGAATGAGTGTGTGAGACAGTGAATACAGGGTGCGATCGCCCTCTGCTGGTGAAAAACACATCCGCGCACGAGGGGTCGCAGCGGAAAGGCTTTTAAAATGACCTCGTTTCCTGTCGTTCTGTATTCCAGATCCTGTTTGACCAGGCGCAGAGATCTGTGAAGCAGCAGTTGCACAATTTTGTCAAAGAGTAAGTGCTGAAGTGCTTTTTCACTCAGAGTGTAAACACGCCGAACTGTGTGCGCGGTGTCGCTTAGGCTAAATTTGCATATCAAAACGTGATTGGCTCATGCCATGATGCAATAACCCCTCATATAATAATACGAACCAAGCACGTTCCCATGGGCCATCATAAAATATCAGAACGTGATTGGAACATGATCATCGCTTATATTTTTAACATGATTGGCTCTTTTTAAATGATGTAATAAGACCAGGACATAATTTGGCAGATATCGGAATCAGCTCTTAAATCTTAATAACGTGGATATATTATAATGTCATAACACGTATCCAGGTTTATAGTGCCACAGTTTCCCAAAAGGGTTTTTTGTGATTATAGGATGTATATCTCGTATTAAATATGGCCAGGTTCGGGGAGGTTACTGATTCATTCTAGACTGAAACAAGCCTCAGTGGGACACTTCCTTGATGTCAGATGCTCAGCTGCAGGCTACAGTCATGAATAAGGAAAGTGCAGTGTGGAGGAAGTGGGAGTAGAGACATGGGTTACACACACACACACACACACACACACACACACAAACTGCTGACATTTAGCTCAGGGAGGATGAGACATCCTGTAATCTGGCATTTTACCCTTATGCATGGCCACATTCCTGTGCGCGCGCACACACACACATACTGAGCGCAGATTAGTCGTGCATGAACTTTCTAAAAATGACGTCTTTATGACGTTAAAATGCAAAAGCTTTTTCATCCATTTAACGTCATAGCACTTTAAGCTTCTCGTGGGTGTGTGTGTGTGTGTGCGTGTGTCTCAGGGATGTGCGGAAGTTTAAGGAAACGAAAAAGCACTTCGATAAGGTGCGTGAGGACCTGGAGATCGCTCAGGTGAAGAACGCTCAGGCGCCAAGGAACAAGCCGCACGAGGTGGAGGAGGCCACCGGGACCCTCAACGTCACGCGCAAGTGTTACCGCCATCTAGCACTGGACTACGTTCTGCAGGTAACATATACACACACAGACACAGATTGGTTATTTTATTTGAACTGCTTGTATCTCTGACACTGGAGACTCCTTCCATGAACGCTACATAAACTCTACACTGCTCATCAAAGCACATTTCTCCATGTCCATGAATGCAGTGAGCAACTCTTAGCCTGGTCTCTTTTCTCCTCTGTAGATCAACGTCCTTCAAGCCAAGAAGAAATTTGAGATCCTAGACGCGGTGAGTTCCACTAATCAGATTACACTGTCTGGGAAAAACAAACGCACTTGAACATGAAATCCAGGCTGGATTATTCTGGTTTGCGCTGACGTTATGAGGCTACTTGCGCTCCTAATATCGTTCATGCTGGCATCTGGTCTAGATGTGTTTTTTTCTAACGCATGGCCGGGCTTTCATATCTTCATCCTCTTCCTCTCTTCCCCGCAGATGCTGTCGTTCATGCACGCCCAGTACTCGCTCTTTCAGCAGGGTTTTAATCTGCTAGATGAGATCGACCCCTACATGAAGAAGCTGGCAGCAGAGGTGATCTGATCAGATTCGTGTTTTTAAGCCTTGGGGGTATTTGATAAGAGAGTCGGGGTTGAAAATAAGCAGGAGGGTGTTAGTCAGGGAAGCACGACGCCACCACCACCGTGCTTCAGAGGTTCCTCTCGGTTGGTGCAAGAAGCTTCTAAAGAAACGTTAAAGAATGTGTCGTGTGAAATATTTTTTGTTGTTCTTTTTTTATGTGTAGCTGGACCAGCTGGTGATCGATTCAGCGATGGAGAAAAGAGACATGGAGCACAAACATGCCACGATACAACAGCGGGTACACGTGACGCACATCCACGCTATTCTTAAAAAAGTCATGAGTGTAAATTCTACAATGTTGTCTTACCTGTCCTGTGTGTAATCCACTAAATTATGATTTATACTTAACTTCCCAAAGACAACAGCTAACGCCGACGTTAACGCAGGTGGACTTAAACGCGGAGTTTAGTTTTCTGGGGAAAACTGAATGTATTCGACGAAGAGAAAAGACGAAGGAAAAAAAACAAAGGATCTAAGTTTGTCCTGAAGAATGCGGTCGAAGAGTTTAATATCATTTGGTCTTGCATTTTCTCCTCAGTGTGTGAGAGTGTGTGAGGGTTTTATATCAGCGGAATTTGATTCTCTGGGATGTAGAGTTCACTCTCAATCATGTTATCTAACATATATTTTCTTTTCTCTTCCCTCCCATGTGGGACTGTCCTGAAATGATCTTCACCTCCCAGACTCTTCTACAGGTCAGTTTTATCTATATACTGTATAAATCCTCTCTGAACTAGGGTTGGGTACCGAACTCTGTACTGTACAGGGTACCGACTGAATTATGTCAGTAACTACTGAGCATCCATTCACGTTAAATCAATGATCACGTTGCCGAATTTCAGTACCTGAGAGTGCATCTGGTGGAGAATTCAGGAAGAGACAAATCCGTACATCTCTCAATGACACATATTTTCAGCCTTTTTATTTTCCACACTGTTAAATGTGAGCTCAGGCGTTCTGTAGGGATTTAAAGGTACAGTACACCAGATCTGAGAACGTGCTAATCTGATCGTTTAGATTTGCTGCTTTCTCACGTCAAAACTAATTTGCACGGATTCACAGTAAACGTCACTTATGGCTGATGCTCAGCCTTCGCCTTTGTTTCTTAACTCAGATTATTCACATTTCATCCCAACTATATTGCATCGTAGTCCACTAACACAAGATTACAAGCCTCGTTAGTGTTTAAGTGAAATATAAGTGTCTTATATAACACAAGCGAGGCTTCCGAACAGCAGTAGTGCCCTGGACGTCTCTTCTGAGGTCGTATTATTCCTGCTCAGTGGCTCCTTCCTGGAAAATAATTTCTCTCTGGTTGTGCTTAAAAAATGTTGCCAGGCAATTTGTTGCAGAAAAGCTTTTAGTCAGTATTTATTCCAGTGCGTGAAATCTGAACGTAGAGCTCAAGTCAAAATAATCTATGTATCTAGGTGATAATATGTTTGCTCTCGGTTCACCTCAAGCTCAATCGAAATTTTTGGTGTAATATTTAATGCACTTTCTTTGCTCTGGAGTACACGTTGGGCTTTAAAAATGAATGGCTCTCGTGGTTCAAACACACTATGGCTTTATTAAGCATCCTGATCAGTGACACGCCCACACACACACACCTGAGGCTCAACGATCCACCGACCTGCAGGCTCCATTTTACACGTATTCAAAATAAAAGTAAAAGGCTTTAACAACTATAAATAAAATATTAGTATTATAATTTACAGAGCACTTTTCATACACGTGGTAGCTCATCATGGTGCGCAATCAAGTAGTCAAAATTAAATAGAGTTACACAAAAATAAATCTAAAGTGTTGAAATTTACTAACTGTATCACACATGGGTCAAGTGATTCGTAAAAGGTTCACTCTTGACATTGTGCATACAAATATTTCAAAAATTCCAGTAACATTACATTATTAAATATGCACAATTGCTGTTAAATTACATCTTACAAATGAGTACTGTATATTTATGGGACTTTTCTTTTGTTGTTGTTTTCTTTGTTGTTTTTTTTGCCTGTAATTTCCTGTACATTTTACAGTACTTTTATAAGAATTATATTATAAATAAAGTAATGTACATGATTTCCTTAATCTTAATGTATAAATACAAATCTTTATGCATAAAATCTGTTTATTTATACATATATAAAGACATAAATAAAACTATTAAAATGGCGACGGCTTTTTTCTATTCTCTGAGGAACTTTGGTTTAAACCCAAATTGCTCCTTATACCCTATATAAGTGCACTACGAACGATATTGAGCAATGTTTTTGTCTTTGTGACGTAGTGTTCACTATAGAGCTTTTTTTGTTTAGCCCGTCGCCATGGTGCTTGTGGGTGGAATTGAGGAGCGCGCGGTAACGTGGCGTAATCTGCGCATGCGCGGCGCAGGTGTCCTGCGTTTAGAGCGGCGCGCGCTGGAGCAGAGAGTTCCATGGCTAAAGTGTCGCGTATTTAGTTCAATGTTTTTAAGGTTTTTAATACTTTTACATTTAATAATGTTGGGAAACCTTAAGAGCGTAAAGCTGAAGATTTCCTTCAGGTTGGACGTCAATCTGGTGGGTAAACTGAAACGAAAACTACTTTAAAAGTCGAAAGAGCAGTGTAAAACGTTAGTGCTAAACACCTGTGGTGTTTGTGTTCCACCGGATTGAATCATAGTTAATAATGCAGAAGAGCAACAATTAGGTGCTATGAATTAAAATAATTTGTTTTAGTTCCTTCTGACAATATTTTGCATTAATTCTGAGATTATATGTAGGTGCACTTGTTTTGTTTTTAAATAGTGAGTATGATATAAATAAATTCATATAACTAAAATATATCAATTGAAATATATTCAGATCTCTTTGGGCCTGATTTATTTCATGAACCTTGTTTTAATTCCTTTATTTTGGTAAATTTATATATTTAACACTTAAAAAGCTAAGTACTATTTATGCGACCAAATAGTGTTGAGGAAATGCATTCAGTAAAATAAATGAATTTATTTAGGATGGAATTATTTTTGCAAACATTGTTTACATCTGTACAGTAAACGTTTCTTTATTTCTTATAGTGATGGAGTAAAAAAAAACAAAAAAAAACTCATGAGCTTTCCAGCAAAAAGGCGCATTATGTCCTAGTTGACTTTATTCACTCCTTTGTGAGTTATTTCGGTTATCTTGTTATGGATATTGTTTCTCAAAGTCTTTCTGACTTATTGTTTACGGAGTTATACTGTCCTGTATGCGCACTTTCTGTACAATCTATAAATTCATATAGGAATGAAATGCTGTAGTCGCTGCTGTGTTGCTCAGTAGGTCAGTAATGAGACTTGGCCTTATGTGAATAGACCTGACTGTTTGCATAGTCACCCTGGTGTAGTCTGGGGAAAAGGGGAAAAAAACCTCTCGTAGTAACCTCAAAACAGGCTTTTTCTTTTAGCGTTGTTTCTTTATTTATTGAAACTGATACTAAAGTTCGGATATTGAATATACGTGGCGATATACATGTGTCTGTTTTACATCAAATGATCAAAATGATCATATTTAACAGTATTCAGGTCAAGGACTCTCACAGTGACTAATTTAAATGCCAAGGAGAAGCAACAAGCAGCGCGCTACAGTGACAGTCCTGCCGTTTGTTTATTCTGGTCTCATGGCATTTAGACAATAACGTCGGTGAGACACACGATACGGCCAAAAGTATGTGGACACCTGACCTTCACTCCCATGTGTATTCTTTCCCAAAATCAGAGTTTGTTTAGAATGTCTTTGTATGCTGTCACATTACAATTCTTCTTCACAGCCCAAATCTTTTCCTGCATGAACATGCTACTGTGCACAAAACCTTTCCATGGTTCTGGAATGGGATGTCCAGCAAGCACATGTTGGTGCGATGGTCAGCTGTCACAAGAGACTTGTGAAATTTGTGAGATATCGCTAAGAGCGTCTGGAGACAAATATCAGAGACACTTTGTGACATTACCTGTGGCAGTATTAACAGAAATAACCAAAACTGTAACGCTAACTTTTAACTAACTTTTCAGGGGCTTATAATTGAACGTTCCTGCACATGCGTTTTTGTGACCGATTTTATTCAGAGCTTCTGCTGTCTCTTTCAATCAGGACTTTGCCTACGATGACCCGAAGGTGGAGTTCAACGTGGACGCCCCCAACGGAGTGGTGATGGAGGGCTACCTGTTCAAACGAGCCAGCAACGCCTTCAAAACCTGGAACAGGTGAGAAACTAGTTACGAGCCATTCACAGGAAACGCGAATGCCAAACACGACCGCTGGTCCGTGTTCCACTCATCCACCGAGCTTTCAGCAAGCAATGACAGCTGTAGTCCGCTCATCCCACATCCATCTGTGTTATTCGTGTCTCCTCAGGCGGTGGTTCTCCATCCAGAACAGTCAGCTGGTGTATCAGAAGAAGCTGAAGGCAAGTGTTCTTCATCAGGCAACCCCTGACCCTCTGATCAGTAACCCAGAGCCTGGACCGTTGAGCCACCGCTGCCTAAATTGCATTTGAATGTGTTTTCTGTGACAATGGGATTTTTACATGAGGATAATACATGAAACTATTCTCACCAGCTTAGCTGTTACTGTCTATGGCTCTGTACTTGTGTCTTTATCATACCTAAATGTGTTCAGGGATCTCATCCCATGTGTTTGTCCTGTAGGACTCACTGACTGTTGTGGTCGAGGACCTGAGACTGTGTTCGGTCAAACCCTGCGAGGACATCGAGAGGAGGTTCTGCTTTGAAGTGGTGTCTCCATCCAAGTGAGTCCTACTACACACTGACTCAGACGTCCCACACACACCATGGCTGTGTTCCAAACGCCGAACTGGTACACTACACACTGCGTACTGGCCCAGTATACACTGTGTTCCGCAAACCACCACCCCCCGCCCTAGAATAGTGTAGTATGCAGGTATGGCAACTTCCATGTAGTAGTGTACTAGACTAGTACAGTTTAAAAATAAAATCAGGTTAATAATAATAATAATTGTATGTGTGTGTCATCACATCTGTGTCACACTGGGGGCTGGTGGCAGTAAATCAGAAAACCCAGCTGTTGTTATATTAGCAAGCTAGTCAGCTAGCATTCGGTTGGGCAGTTTGTGCAGTCAAAAACAAGAAAACACATGAAAATAGACCACAACGTGCAACTCCTTTGTTATTTATTTAGTCACACGGAGTCGGAGTCACAGCCACTTCCGATATCCGTCGTGTATTTTGAAAATTTCATGGGATGCAAGGGCAGCAAAGTGAGCTGTATACTGGAAATATTCACTAGAGTAGTGTATCATCAAGGTGACCTGCAAATTTAATTTTTTTTTACTGCATACTACTTAGTACTTTTCCATCAAGATCAGTATACGAGCAGTGTCCAGTACGGAGTTTTGGACACGGCCTATATTTTCTTCCTGGTGTGATGATTATGTTGTGACGTTGTGCTGTAGGAGCTGTATGCTACAGGCTGAGTCAGAGAAACTCCGGCAGGCCTGGATCCAAGCAGTGCAGGCCAGCATCGCCTCGGCCTACAGAGAGAGTCCGGACAGCTACTACGCTGAGGTTAGCGCATACACACTACACCGTGTTCTCTTTTCTCACAAAAAAGCAGCATATGTTCAGAGACTTTGGGAGGAAAACAACATCTAATCAAGCATAATGTATTAATGTACAGCAATGTGTGTGTTGTGGTATGTGGTCCTATGATAAATGGCAGTATGTTTCAATTATAACTTGGTATTATTTGCTCCTTCAGCGTCTGGACCGGACGGCGTCTCCGTCCACCAGCAGCATCGACTCTGCCAGCGAGCCGCGAGAGCGCGGCGTCAGGGCCGAGAGCGTGCCGCAGAGGGTGCAGTGTGTACCTGGTAACGACGTGTGCTGCGACTGTGGCCAGGCCGATCCACGCTGGGCCAGCATCAACCTGGGCATCCTGCTGTGTATCGAGTGCTCTGGCATACACAGGTAACACACACACACACACACACACACACACAGGTACAGAAGGTTATATTGAGTGTGTATGCTGTACAGAAAAGGCCTGTCTTTGTCAGAAGCTATTAGTTAGAAGAGTTGGTCTAGTATACGCTGTTACAACACCAATAGTCATGTTTATTTGAATAATAATAGCATGTGATGCGTTTCAGACATGTTATTGTGTGGAAAAAGCTAGCGATTCCCTGTTTGTACACATCTCGAGAGAAGTTTCAAACTATCCTTCCTTCAGTTTCAAACTGTCCTTGGTCTTTTATCACAGCACAGACAGATTATGCAGATCCCTTTCAGTACTCTCCCCGTGGTCCAGACCACGTCGTGAATATTAATGCACCCTCCGGAGCCAATTTTCTCACACCGAGGTCCAGACAACTTTCTTCTCTTTCTCCATTTTAATTCTAACCGGGTTGCCCGGAAACGTGCGAGAAAGGGTGGGCAGCTGTTCGCTTTCTCAGGGAAGCAGCTCTACAGCTCTGTAATTTCAGCCCTCAAACTCTCCCCTGCCGCTGTGCTCAGAAGTGCGTCTGAACTGGAGAGTGGAAGTTCTTTCTGAGAGAAATGTGAGAGCTTGAGCTTTAATAAAGGCAGGTTTTGTGTGAAAGAATGCCTGCGTGCAGTATATAATTAGTATCTGAAGGCTTCTTCTCTGTGTGATGGCTATGTAGAGTTCAACACCGGTGTGTCAGACAGCTACTAATTTAACAGCAGGCTTTTACTTGCTCAGCTGTGTGTGTGTGTGTGTGTGTGTGTGTGTGTGTGTGTGTGTGTGTGTGTGTGTGTGTGTGTGTGTGTGTGTGTTTCTCCATGCAGGAGTTTGGGGGTTCACTGCTCCAAAGTCCGCTCTCTCACCCTGGACTCCTGGGAACCTGAACTACTCAAGGTTTTTTTTTCTCAATACACCTACATGGGCAGAAGTTAGTGTACACCTGACCATCACATTCACAAAGTTGGAGTGTCCTATACTGTATATTCACTAGAAAATCAGACCATATAGATTGTGTACAGTATACTGTTGACACCAAAAACTCACTTAAAGAATCTATTCATTTGAGTTATGCACTATTTGATATAAGATTATCCCTGTCCCCCAGATGTATGAGAACATCTGCTTCGTTTTATCAGCCATTCACTGTAATTACAGAGTATCTGGTTGCTGTGAAAGTACACCATGTCTCTCCAAAAGACCGTCATTTCTACTTGGAATGGACTGGCACAAACTTTAATGTGACTACCGTGTGGATAAGAAATAAAAATGAAAAGAAAAATAAATGTCGCATTACCCCACAATAGTCCACGTGAGTGAAGTGAAATAACCCATGCTTATGTGATGCTTTGCCTGCAGTTGATGTGCGAGCTGGGCAACAGTGTTATAAACCACATCTACGAGGGTAGGTGTGAGGAGCAGGGCATGAAGAAGCCAGGAGCCAACAGCCCCAGGTGAGAGAGGCTTGTTCACGCTTTCCCTTTAGAGAAGAAATTCTGTGGTACACTTGACTTGGATGTTCGTTTTCATCACTGAGGTTGATGCAATGCACATCTCAATGCATTACCAACGATCCAAGCATTATACATTCATGTGAAGTAACTATTAATGCAGTACGATTCACCTCTGTTGTGCGACTTGACATGATTCGATTCAACACGTTACAGAGAATATGATGCCGTGGAATTCAATATGGTAGCTTTTCCACCTCCATGTGACTCGAGGAGAGACTTGTATTTTGAAATCCCGTTGGTGCTGCGGCAAGACATCCACAGGGACTTTTATTTTGATATCACGTTTGCGAGAGACTTGACGAGAATTGGCCACTGACAGCAGTAATGAGAGCGCACTCTTGAGAAACACTTCCGAGAGGAGGAGTCAATCTAATTATAAAAATATTGGTCACATTTCTAAATAATTCAGGCATAGGGCCTCTACTAATAATTACATAGTAAATCAGATTCCGTGAATCTTATCATTCCTAGTACAGACTGAACTTTCTTCATTTCTGCCTTTTTTTTTTTTTTTTACTCTTTTAATTGACTGCAGGCAAGAGAAGGAGGCGTGGATTCGAGCCAAGTACGTGGAAAAGAAGTTCCTGAAGAAGATGGCGACAGCGGAAGCCCTGGTGAACAGCGAGAGAAAATCAGAGAGGCGGTGGGCTGCAAAAAAGTGTCGACGCCACAACAGCGCCACCACCGTGCCCAAACACCGGCGGAAATACAGACAGGATCCCAGCTCGGGTTCCCTCTGTTCAGGTACCGTGTCTCACTCTCACCTGTCTTACTAAGTTTTATCAGAATGACGTACGGACAGAGCCGCTCCTTACGTCCCTGCTCCTTCTTGTCCTTCAGCCACCACCGCTTTGGAGAGAAAGTTCCGGCGAGACTCGCTCTTCTGTCCTGATGAACTGGACTCCCTGTTCTCCTACTTTGACACCAGCGCAGGGCCTCGCAGTAAGTGTTGCAGCCCAAACAAGACCAAGAAGGCAAGATTATCTTGAGTGTAGTCTTTCATTCTGTCTTAAATAGAGTAAGTGAAGTGCACGTGGTCCATTAGTGCAGCACATCTCACTCTATAAGAGCTTATAATGCGGTCTCTGACGAGAACGTAACCCTGTATACAGGCTTATTGATTAAACGTGAGCAATAACCGTACAGCTCAAGGTACCACAGGGAGCCTGTAGGAGGAGGAGTGCATCAGAGGAGCTGGATATTCAGGAAATACTCCAAAGTTTTGCACGTTAGTGTTACAGTCGGTTACTATGCACAGGCACTTTGACACTTTTTTCACTGTTATTATAGAACAGTCTAGAGATTGTAAAGAAATAGTGATAATGACACATTTTATATTTTCAATACAACAATGAACTTCGTATCAGCTTATACAATTATTTTGATCAGGCTACTGCCCTCTTTTGGAGAACTGAGCTCTTTTGCCTTTCTGTAGTTATTTTCATTTACGCTTTTATCGTGCTTGCAATCAGGCGTAAGTATCTGAATGCTCATACTCATTAAGCGTATTTGAACACAAAAGCGTGAGTCTAAGTGTGTGACACGTCCGTGGTTTGGCGCTCTCTGGTCCTGCAGGTCTCAGCAGCGACAGCGGTCTGGGCGGCAGCAGTGACGGCAGCACTGACGTCCTGCTGTTCGGCTCGGTGGTGGACAGCGTCACCGAGGAGGGTGAGAACGCGAGTGGCTTACACACCACCATCTCTCTCACACACACAGTCGGATTTAAGGCTATTTCTATGTAATATAGTGCAGACCAAGTAAATGAATAAAAGTACAGATCTTACTGCAATTAGAGGTCCAGACAAAATGACAGAATTTTACCAAAAAAACAAGGACAAGCATAGGAACAGGACATGACGAGCCAAAGCTAAAGAAAATAAGAACATGCGTAAGAATGAAACCACAGCTTAAATGGGAACATTGATACGGTTTGGCAAGTAATAATGGGAAGCATCCACTGCAAATACAGTACATGAAACATAGTGAAAGCAGTGTTCACAGTAAGAAACAGAGATATGCATTTAATGTAATTAGGCAGTTTGTTTATTCTGTTTAGTGCAAAATGTTAGCGTTCAATTAAAGAGGTAAAAGATAATTGTGCATGTATGGTGAAGCTTAATAGAGAGTGAACATGTTTAGATAAACAATCAGCCATCTGGTGTGTGTGTGTGTGTGTGTGTAGAGTGCGAAGTGTCGGAGGACTCGAGCGGTGAGGTGGAGCTGGAGCCGGAGGCGTCAGACCCGGAGGATGTGCGTGAGCTGCATCCCGGCGCGCTGCTCTATAAAGCCTGCCAGGCTCGTAACCTGCCCGTCATGGCCGGAGCACTAGCACATGGCGCTGAAGTCAACTCCGTCAACGAAGAGGACGAGGGCAAGAGCCCGCTCATACAAGCCGTGATCGGAGTGAGTCAGTCATTTTGTTAAATGTGTTTTTGTTTTTTGTATGAATTTGATACGAGACTGGATTTTTGTGTTTTTTCCTAACAGGGCTCTTTAATAGCATGCGAGTTTCTGCTACAAAACGGTGCAGACGTCAACCAAAGAGACCTGAGAGGAAGGGGGCCGTTACACCATGCTACGTATTTAGGGCACACAGGGTGTGTAACACGCGCACACACACACACACAAACACGTACACACACAGTCACATAGAACATGATGGCTGACTGTGCGCTGTGTTTACAGGCAGGTGTGTTTATTCCTGAAACGGGGAGCCACACAGAACGACGGCGATGACGACGGTCAGGATCCTCTCAGTATAGCGGTGCAGGCCGCCAACGCCGACATCGTCACACTGTGAGTGTCACTGAGCACACACACCTCGAGTTACATGAATAACCGAGTTCTCAGACTTTAAAATCCCTTGTGTATTTTATAAAGAGGATCGAATGCCTTCTAGTTGTTTTCTGTCTAATACATTCACTTTCCTTCTTCTTACTATTCTTCATAACAAAACAAACTGCCTCTTTGGCCTCGTAAGGTTATTGCACGGTATATGCTTAATTTAGCATTTCCTTTTCCTCCTCATTGCTGATGTTATTACTTTAAATTCGAAGCCTTAAGGGTTCCTTTACGTGTACATGCGTTTTAGAAATGTGGCATTTGTAGTTCAGAGACATTCTGCATAGTTACATAAGAGTGCAATTTAAAGGTTAGAAGAATATTTTATTGCTCATGAGAAACAATGTCCATGTTTTTTTCTGTTCACTCCAGTGAACTGTTTACACATTAAATATTACATATAGGATGATGAATAATAAAAGTGCAAGCATCAAGCAGCAGCAGGAGGTTCAGTAAACAGGTTCAGCACCTGGATTTCAGTTCAGGATTTGATCACACTCTTATGATCACAGGCTGCTTATGTAAAGCTGATTAAGCACCGCTCACTCTATTTGATGTTTTAATAGTCACAGTGGTTGAGGAGAATAGAGAGATTCATGGAAGTAATGAAACCTCTCTCTCTCTCTCTCTCTCTCTCTCTCTCTCTCTCTCTCTCTCTCTCCCTAGGCTGCGTCTGGCTCGGATGAACGAGGAGATGAGGGAGTCGGAGGGGCCGTTGGGACAGCCAGGTCAATACCCAAGCAGCAGTCCTACAGAACAGCAGTACAAGAAATGCATCCAGGAGTTTATTTGCCTCAACATAGCTGAGTGTTAGAGGTCCCTGTGTAGCATAGGTCTCTCTCTCTCTCTCTCTCTCTCTCTCTCTCTTTCTCTCTGCTAATCTCCTGCCTCACTCACACACTTATCCCACAGCACATCTAAATCACCATGGGGGTTCTTGCCGGGCAAAATGGGAGTATCGTATTCTAGATTCTTTCCAACAACTTTCATCATTTGTGTTGGTCATTTCTGACTTTAAACCAGTGTAATATTCTGTTCCTGGTGTGTTTCAGAAACAACTTTGGGTGTCTATCTGATACAAAGCCACTTATCAGTCCCGTCTCCTAAATGTACAGTTTGGAAGGCCTCCGAGTAAGCTGTAAATAAGAAAACCAGAGAGAAAAAAATACAGATAAAGTTTTGTCAAGGACGCAGACAGAACAGGCTTTACAAAGTCATGATCAGCTCCTGGGAACTGAACGACTCTCTTTTTGTCTGTGCCCAAAATACACATTTATGATTTATAGAGGAAACAGGGTTCAGCTTGTGCTGGTGTTGTGGGTATTCTGGTATTTATGTATATCTTTCACCAGTCAGCGCAAATTACATCACGGTTCATCAGGGTTTATTAACCGTGTGTCACAGGTTGCGAATAATTTTTTAACCAAACATCAGTTATGTTATAATGATGTCATGAGGTGCTGTTGGATAGAGTGGAAGTCTAACCGTAAGCTAAAGACTAACACATTGGGACCAGTTTCTCAGCATAACCACTATCAGACGCTTTCTAACTGTATAATCTGATCTCTGGCAAAGAAAAGGCCTCTGAAAGAGATCGCGTGACCAAAATGACTAACCCTGCTACGAGTGCAAATTATTCCAAGCAGCACACTTCTCTTCTGTTTCTGAGTCTTTAGAGCCCTGAAACACTAAAATGCAGGTCAGCTGAGGTTTGGTAGCATGGTGAAGTGCTCACTAAGAGTTGTATACTTGAATAAGCTAACGGCAATTACATACGGCCGATCGAGTAGTACGTTTACAAATACATTTGTAGATGTTTGTGTTTCTATATTGCAAGAAGTAACTGCGTAAATAAAGCACTCTTACAGCTAGCTGATCATTCGCTGGACACCGCATCTAGCTAGCTGTAAGTCAGCAGTTTTTCGACTCACGTTTGTCTCCAGAAAAATAACTGCTGCTCGTTTTGTCTTCACTTACGAGAATTTGATAAAATGATAGCTAGGCTAGTTCCAGACTACATAATAACACATTAAATAGTATCTTAAAATAGTACAGCAGTGTAGGTACTGATCCTAGACTATTTGGGATTCCTTAATATTGAGGGTTTTTTGTTTGTTCGTTTTGCACATATTACTGCCACCTACTGGCATGGAGAGGTACATGCGTTCTCTCAGGATGTAAACGCGGAGTTGTTTGTGCCGTGTTCGGCTTTTCACCTGCAACAGGAAGTGATCCTCGAACTTTCTTGGTTGGCGTTGGGGTTTTGGTGTGTCAGGGCTTTACACTCTCATACTTTCAATCTATTTTCTGGACAAAATGAAACTTCAGACACTCGAGGCAGCTTTTCTTCATCCGCCTGCGGCATTGACGTAGCTCTTCTAAAGTTTTTACATTTTTAAACTCACTCAAGGATTGGGCCGATATTCGATATCCGTGCATGGATCGTGGGGATGAGGGCTTGATATAAATAATTGTGATTATATATATATATATATATATGTATGTGTGTGTGTGTGTGTGTATATATATATATATATATATAGTCATAAATACTGAAACGTCTTTGTCGAAGCAAATGGAGCTAAAAGGAAGTATTATGCACTTTTTTTTTTTTTTTTTTTTTTTTTTTTTTTTTTTAGAAAAAACCTTTTGTTTGTTTGTTTTGGATGCGAGCTAGAAAAACGAAATGCTTCGAATAGGAATTTTTTTTTTTTTTTTTTTTTTTTTTCCTCCTCAAGTGCTGCCCAGAGCCATGGTGCAATGATGTTTTGAATGGAGATAATCAGTATTTTTTGTATTGTTTTATTGAAAAACTTGAAGATAGTATTTTTTTAACTTGGCATACTTTGTCGTTCGATGTTAAAGCAGCAAACTTTCAGCGACCTGCTAAATGCACTTCATATCCAGAAACATCCACAACCCATAAGTAGACAGACAATTAGCCAAATCTCAGCTGGGACAAAACTTTAGGACTGTATCTAGTGTAGCGTATATTGTAGCTGCATTTATCTGGATTGATTTCTATTTATTTAATTATATGCTCTGTAGTGGATGGGTTACTGTCACCCCCTTTTGCTTCAACTTCTCCTGTATCTGATTGTATGTGTATGAATATTTGTTTACGGTTAAACCTGTCAAGTCTGTGCTATTTGAATTGAAAACATCTCGAGGGAATATGATTTTAAAGCATCTGTATGGAATCTTTACAGTAACCAATCTATTGCATGGAAATATTTCAGTTTGCAGAGGTTGTTTTTTTTTCCAGAAACATTGTTATATTATTGTTATTATTATTATTATTATTACAGGTCCAGGAACACTTTTAAACTTTACAGACTGCACCTTTAATTTGGCTTCCCGATATCCGTGCTATTTATTTACCTCCAGCTTATGTACTGGAATTTCAGTAAACTGTTCAGATTTTGCGTATATGCAGGTCAGAAATGTCCAGAAGACAGGAAGCAGGACACACGACATCAGATTACGAAGCTCCATGAACTTTCTAGTTCACATGGTGGTTACGTAATCACGTCCGGGCTGAAAGCAGTTTCTTCTTTAGTTTCACAGCAAACTCGGATTAGAATCCACAGCTCTGGCCCTTCAATCAAGATTTTCAGTCAGTCAAAGATCACTTGTGCATTTCTGTCTAACGATAGAGAAAAACATGCCCTCAGAGTCGTCATACTTGATCTGTAACTCGTGATAGAGTTTCCTCAGTTTGGAGCAGAAACAGCATGATGAGTATTTTAATAAGGCCAAACTCCTCAGTTTAGAAGCTGTTTTAGATTACAATCCGCTTGTGGACCATGATTGAATTGGAGACACGTAAAAATCGTAAACCAGTGTTTTCCGTAGCCTGTTGCATAAGTTTTGGCACCCCTGGTTCAGACCATGGTCTCATGTTTTTCCTCATCAGAAGCCCCGATGATGGGATGTGTTTTGGAGCTTCTATTGCAATGTAGCAACTTTTTTCTTTTTCTTTGTTTTTTTTAAAGCATGGTAAATGTGCGTTTGTCTCTCTGGCCAGTGAACATTTGTAGCACTTTTATTTATTTAAAAAAAAAAAATTGTTTATTCGCCAGTGAGGAGAAAAAGGGAATATTTTGCATTCATTTAATTTAAGCCTGGAATGAATTGTAGAGGCTACAAAGTATTAAACGTCCTGCTGTAGTTATGACCCCTTCTGCTTGCTTTCAGACTCCTGCAGTGCTCTTCTGTCTTACTAAAATCCTGTAAAATAACTTGTTTGACTGTTGTATTAAAAATTCACTTTCATCTGTGAACTAAATCACCGCTACATGTTCTGCTTTCTCTGTCCTTTTTTCCTGATTGAAAAATACACTGAAAATAAAAGAAAGATTCGAGTGAACTGCTAACCTTTTCTTCTGCTTCGTGCCTTTTGTTTTTCAGTCTGTATTCACTTCAAGCTCACTAATACGGCATTCACGTATACGACTAACTGCACTAACGCCGTTCCGCTCTCTTAGACTTTAATCGTAAATACCACAGATATGAAAACACTTCACAAATTGAAGGGAAAACGACATGCTTCACGTGATAACAGCAAGTGATTAATAATCACGAAATTTTCTACGCAGTATAACAGAACTACTGTAATTGTTTGATATTATTACAGTTATTAAAGCACCACAGCTTGTAGTTTACAGTTCAATAGCTAGCTTCATGTCATGGCTTCATTTTTATAGCCATTGATTTCAAAATGAGGACTTGAAAATTAAAAATTCAAATAAATAGTCACAAAAACCAGAAGTTGCAAATTTAAAACAAATATTAGAAATAAAAGGAATTATATTAACATCACAAAGCAAAAGAAAATCCTTTTTTGCATTCAAGGTTTATTTATACCACAGTATTGCTGGATTTCTCTATTCTGACTGAATAAAACTTTTCTATTCTATATTTTCTCTAAATCCAAGCTTTTTATTAATGCATTAAACATCTTATAAGCTTCGAGAGAGAGAGAAAACTGGAAAATAAGGCATCTGCTGAGGGAATGACTGTTTATAGCTGCTATAATGTAAGTGCTAACAAACTCATTTCACGGAACATTAAATGCAACTATAAATGAATAGAAAGCCGGAGTTGATTACTTTCCTAAACCAAGTCCCCATTTCCTCACTCATATCATGTATCACGACTACAATAAAAAAATTTAAAAAAAAAGATTAAAGGCAGTATTATATCAGTACAGTACTATATTGGAGGATGTGTTTAGCATGTATATTTTTAGGAATAGTGTTCATTTTTGTCACGTTATTTAAACAGATGTCTCTTAAACATGCACACGTTTTTCCCTCATCTTCTAGGCGACACCACGTATCTGGACATCTTCCGGGAGTTTTCCCACATGGCATCTCACAACCCTGAGAAGCTCAAGCGCAGGAGCATTCACTTTCGCCACTCCTTCAGGTAACTCCCATCATGGAGTCCTAGTCAGGGTCACTGTGATTTATGTGACTGATTTGCTAAAATATAAGCAATAAACATCCCTGCAAATTAAATCACTTGTTTCTTACTTGAGTTTTTTGTTTCTTTTCATCCAGAGTTTGATGGACGTTTTCCTGAGATTGAACTTCATATTTCACACAGAAACTGCACAAGCTAGAACTATAAGGCCACGTTATTGACACAGAGTTAGCAAGTAAATGAGTTTACAGATGCAGAAATGTTACAGAAATGTTTTGTAAGCTTTAACGACTTTATGGGGATCAGCTGGACTTGTCCTCCGTTTTCTATTTTAATTTTACCTATGTAGTTTTTGAGGGGGGGTTGTATTTTATATCATTTAGACTTTCTGAGAATATTAAAGCTCTCATCACTACAGTTATTATACAGGATAGGTTTTCTTCAGTAGTTGCATGTATGTACACAATGAGGAAATCTCAGTTTTTGCTCTTGTTTCAATGCATTTATTATCTTTCCTTGCTGATTATGTCCATTGTTCGTTTTTGTATTATTCAAAAGAACTTCCCACTTTCATGCATTTGGGACTGTTAAAGCTCCTCTCTGGTTGTATTGGGTGTGAATGTGATGTTCAGTGATGACTATGCTGGTGTAGTCCTACATCCATCCTGCTCTTTATTCTGTACAGCTACCATAAAGCATCGCAAACACAATGGCAGATGTTGTACATGTACAGTACTTTTTAGATGCAAAATGCTAATATATCATGAAACTTCTGGTATTTTGTAACAAAAAAATAAAACAAAAATAAACCCCTCTGTCTGTTTTTGATGATTGGTGTCTATATGAGTTTTGTATACCTGGATTTTCAAGGCTAAATCCATATCCACTCCCAAATCTGGAACTTATGCTTCTTTTATTTAACTGCAAATTGCTGGTCTGGAACCAAGAACCATTTGATGGCAGAGGTTTGGATGTAGAGCGATTCGTGTTGTTTAAAAGACTACCAGAAAATTATAGGGGATCAGTGTGAAATGAGATGGTTGGAGACGTTTTTGAAAAATTATTGAGGGAAAAAAAAGGCAAAGTAAAATAGTACGGAGCACGGGCGTCGCCACCATTATAGCTGAGGGCCACGTGTCCCGCCCACATTTCATAATTATTCATTTGGACCCTCCCACATTTAACAGAAAATGTGAGTTCACCCAGCGCTGCGTCTATTGCTTCGCGAATATTCCACTCCACTTGATCGATATGAGAATACACACACCACTGAAATTCCACTCCGTTTTCAGGGTTACCGACAACAAACCGCACGAGGTGAAGTGACTCGTCAGTACAGTCACAGACAGTAAATCAGCTCGGTGCCGGAGGAGGTAAAATCAGCCTTATTGCCTTCTCACAATGTCCAACTTTTGCTAAAACCTTACTCTTTTGTTATATGCCTTCAAAATTAACCCTAGGCCACGTTAAATTAATATTCAACTAAACAGTGAAATATTAGGAGTAGCCTAAGCTTTGCCTTATTTACT
>JAQQZR010000015.1:18221196-18239790 GCA_030068235.1 Notoglanidium macrostoma | reverse complement strand
GTGTGTGTGTGTGTGTGTGTGTGTGTGTGTGTGTGTGTGTGTGTGTGTGTGTGTGTGTGTGTGTGTGTGTGTTCGAGTGAATTCTCACAGTGGTGTTTGATGAAACAATGTGACGATTCACACACTCCTCTGCCCCGTACAGTGTGTTCTAACCTCCTCCATCCCCCACCTCACACCCCTCCGTCCCCTTGCAGGGCTCCTGCACACCGCTGATGGTCGCTACTCTGCATCCCCCTGCAGCAGCAGTGCCCCCCCTGTACCCACTGCCCCTGGCATTGAGCCGTTCATCTGCAATAGCAGGGCAACTGGAGCCGAACACAGCCATGCTGGTAAAGCCGTGCCACGGCTCCCTCACAGCCCCCCGCTGTTCTAAAACCTGTTCTCTCCTCCGTCAATCCCTCCCTCCCTCTCCAGTACTCTCCTGCTGTCCAGCTCGCTCGAGGGGTAGCAGATACAGCATGAAGGGACGCATGTGGCTTCACCCAGCCTGCGCTACTACTGCTTGCAGCTTCCAGCGTCGGCTCTCTTCACACAGTCCCCGCATCCACACACCCCCCCCCCCCCCTTTCGGTGTATAAGACCATTCCAGAGCTATAATCTCTCCTTATTAAACCTACCACTTAACTGATCTAGTCAAAAACATTTGATGAGAAATGCTTTGACATGATACAGGGAAGAAAAAAAAAAGCCATAATGGCATTATTTCATCAAAGTTGCAAGAAACAAGTGCAGTTTTGTCTGATTAATTAAACTGTCATACAACATCAGAATGATGAATCCGCTTCAGCTGCATGAAAACAAACTCAAACACACTAGACACTTATTTACACTTATTTAATATCCCAGTTACCTCTATACGGACACGTGTTTATCTGACCCTCACACCCATATGTGCTTTTTGAACATCTGATTCCAGATTTAATCCTCCCTTTGCTGCTGTTATAGCAGTTACTTTTGAGGGAAGGCTCTCCACTAGATTTTGGAGCATGGCTGTGGGGATTTTGTTCGTTCAGCTATAAGAGCATTCGCGAGGTCAGGTGCTGATGTTGGGTGAGGAGACGTGATGCACAGTCGGCGTTCATTACAGGAGGGAAACTAGTTCTACAGCATACAAAGCCATTTTAGACAATTTTGTACTTCAAAGTTTGTGGGAACAGTTTGGGGACATGTGGGTGTGATGGTCAAGTGTCCACATATTTTTGCCATGGTTTACATGAAACGTGCCCTAATTTGTTTGTTGTGACAGTTAGCCAATAAAAGGAAAGCGTTTAACAGTCTACAGTCATCCATCCGAAGGGGTAAAATAATTGAATGAGAAGAAATGCGTTTCAGTGAAGATGCTTGTAATAAAAATAGTATTTTCTGAAGCCTCAAAAAATCAAATAAATAAACTTAAATCGGCTGTTTCAACAGACAAACAGATGGTTCAATATGTTTGTCTTTTGCAGTTCTTTGTTTTTCTTGAACTTCATGGTACCATGTAGGCGTATATAGACAGTTATTGTTTTTGTGCTCTGCTTTCTCTTAATACGTTTAAATATTTACACACACGGACGGACAAGATGCGAGTTTGTTCATACAGATATGCCAGAGTTGAAATTGATGACTAACCACTATTTGTTTATGCTTGTTTTACAACTAGATTTAAACATTTGCGGTTTTGAGGAATAGTAGACCGTGCCATTATGTTGACTGTGACTGAGTTATAGGTGGAGTCAGTGGGACAGAACTGACGGGAGGGAATTCATTTTTTTTTTTTTTCTTTTCTTGACATTTCTAACCTTTCCTTTTTTTCATTTCCAGGATAAACATGTCTTTTTGAGCATCGGTCTTTCTGTAGCTAGCACGGCTTTGCCTCTGGGCCTCTTACTTTGGTGGGATCTTCCAATGCAAATCTTTGTAATCCTTCTATTCTGAAATCTGATCCTGTGACTAAAGCAGATTCTCTTCTAACCTTCTCATCCTCTGCTTTAGTTCTCTTACCAGCAGCAACCACAGACCTTTCAAATCTGCAGAAGCACAACTTAACCTTAGGAACTGTTAGGAGAGTCATAATTTACTGTCATTATTTGCCTTTAGCTTAACCTTTTTATTTTCGTTTAAAGGTGATTTCTTTTTTATCATGCGTCCAACAGCTTTACCTCCAGTTCTGATGTATTTCAGCTACACAGTGGCTGATTCTCACTGGCCATGTGAGAAGGATTCACTGGCATGCTGCGAGCAGATTTTGCCTTGACTCTGATTTGACCTCTTCGCAGATCTGTGCATGGTTTCCTAGGAGCTTGTTGGAGATGTTTTTCCTGTATTAGCGCAAGAGAACCACCTGACTGACTCAAATGTCTGTCTCTATGCATGCGCTTGTCATACGGTTGTCAGTCAACAGACATCCCAACGTTTAAATAACACAAATGAATTCTCATGTAATATCTGAGTAATAGTTGCTTGTTTCTGTGTGTTGTGTGTTTTTAGCAGGGCTGGCCTGCAGGCACACAGCAGATCCTCATCCCGTCGGCATGGCAACAAATGCCAGGCATGGCCATCCATGGCACCGGTCAGCCTGTCCTTGCTGACTCTCCTATGGGCTCTCTGTTGGCTGATGGCTCGAGTCAGTCAAGTGCCAACTGGAGGTCAGTGCCATTCTCCCAGCACACACTTTAGACCCATAGATCTTTCGCTTAAGTACAGGTTTATTCCTGTGCCGTTATGGTGCTGCGTGTGTTCAGCATCGGTGCTGTTTCTGTGCTCCATCAGGGGGCGACATGGCGGCCAGTGTGACGTCACGCAGCAGGATGCTACACAGGGATGCCACGTGAGCTCGCAGACTCTCAGTACAAGCGCAGCCAACAGTCGGGCACAGCAGAGCGGGGTCAAGAGGTCAAAAGGTCGCCATGCAGAAAACAGAGCTAGGTAACGTCTCCTTACTTTGCAGTTTGGTGAGGAAAAACATTAGTGGGCTAGAATTGTCTTTACACCATTCAAAAGCAAATTATCCAAATTTGGATGCGTGTCATGGCCCCTGTGGCTTAGGAAAATATGTGAAATTCATGACATGCCTTGTTTTCTAATTCTCTTTATAATTAAGTGTAAAACGATATCATTTCTATTTATTTGAGTCACTCTTTCTGAAGTTGGGTCTCATTTTACATAGATTACATAGTGCCAATGGATTATACCCTATGTAGTGAGCATGTATAGCTTCTATTAAAGGATTTGGGATTAGAAAGGGCAGATTTTGGGAAATCTAGCTATATTTCAGTGACATTACTGTGGGTGAAACCAAACAATTCTGAAACAATACGTAGTGTATGGCATGTGTTGAGTTGTTGTGTGTTCTGCAGGCCAATGTCCTCTGCACTGCACATCAGCGGTGACTCTTCTCAGCCGATTATCATTTCGGACACGCCCAGCCCAGCCGTCAGCATCATCACCATTCCCAGTGACACGGAGGACGAAGATGACACCAAAGTCCCGCCCAAAAGGTGTGATTGGCATTTACTGCAGTGCATTCTGCAGCGTTTTCATTACTTATTCAGCAGGAGAGACGAGTCATTTCCATTCAAGTATTTTATCCTCAAGCTAGTCTCAAGCACTACATACAAATCCCAGTTAAATCCCATCCATCAGTATGATCAAAGTAACACTGAGCAGTTTCCTCAGAGCACTGTTTTATGTGAATAAAGATCATTTGTACTGATGATACAGAACAGAAGTTAGTTTAACTTGCAAGTATTTTTTTGCAATTTTATATTTTATCATTACCCAGTCTGGCCTGTCTCAAAGTGGGTGGAGTGGGGTAGTGGGGGGTTGGTAGGTTGTGAAATGGGCAGTCAACCAGGACCATGCCCTTGGGGAGGCCCTGGTCTGACTATGCATCAGCTAAAACTATAGCTAGAGATTTTGTATGAAACAAAAAGAAGGAAGGTGTAATAGAAATATTAAATATTAGGGTCCTAAATTCTAATCCTGTATTCATTTTCATGCAATTGCAATTTTTAGTCCTGCACCCAAACATCCATATGAGTAGCAGTTAACCCAGTTTCACATATCATAGAAGCCTGCATTAGAGATGGGAATACCTACTCTGAGCCCACTGATTAATCCTCTTTCACCTCTAATTCTGAGCAGAAGATCCGGTGCATCAGCCACCCGAGACACCTTCCGTCACCGCGGGACTCTGCAGGAGCCTTTAAACTGGAAATTTTATGACCTTGACACATTTGAGGTGTCTTTAGTGAAATAATACATGTATGGCAATTCACATCCCCCATGTCATTCTCTCTCTGTGGTTCCACAAGAAAATGTTGTCTTGGGATCCGTACACTCGACAGTAAAATCCTGACTCGACCGTGTTCTTCATAGTTTTCAGTCGTCTTGGCACAGTTCTGTCGTTACAGTATGGATGAACACACAGTTTAAAAGTCCAAACCTAATTAAATCCTGTCTCATTCCCATCTAACAGACTGCTCGGTAATATTCTGACATTATCCACTATGATCTCTCAGCTGCAGCGTGAACCAGCGTGCGAACGTCATCAGCTGCGTGACCGTGCACGACTCCCAGGACTCGGACTCGTCCACCTGCAGCCCTCTCAGTCCTAAACGCTTGCCCAACTTTGCGGAGAGCAGCGGACAAGGCTCCAAGTCTCTGGCTGTAGTGATGCCTTCACTGAAGACACAGCCATGGGAGGGGGTGACCAGCGGTACATCGTCATCACTGCACAGTAATCCTGATCAAACTATGGAGCTCTTGTTTCTCAGGTTTTCTTTTTTTTTTTTTCTTTTTTTTTTCTTCTTCTTCATTTTTAAAAAATTCTGTTTATCTTTCAGAGCAAAGCAGCACAACAGCCGGGAAGTCGAAGAAGACTTCAGCTCTGCAGTCCTCTCGCGCCGGATTGTCCAGCAGTGAGCGACATCAGAGAACGGTGACCACCAAATCACAGCCTCTCAACCTGAGTCAGGTAGGGCCGCTCTGCTGTACGCTAAGCCGTCTGCCAAACGCTGGAAACATGATAAAAACAAGCAGTCTAAACTTGACCATATAATCCAAATATAAAAATGCAACAATCCATGTAAATTACATGATTTGAAGTAGATCCCATCAACGTTTCTATCGGTTGACACACTCGTGAGCGTGCGTATGATCCGAACCTTTTCGTAGGATTTTCACGAATACCAGATTTCTTGTGGAGACACGTGTACATGTGATTTATGAAAAAAGATCTGTTTGCATCCAACTTCAAAAACGAGGCCTGTTGATCAATCCAGGTGTGTAAGCTTTACTGTGTTTCTTTTAAGAAAAGATTAACTAGATGTATATGTGTAAGGTCTATGCAGCAATTTGCGGTATGGTGCGGCTGTGTGTGAGAGAGCCTGCACAGTGCAGTATGGGCAGTGGAGAACTCTTTTACAATAGCGAAAGATGACCATATGAAAAATAATCTCCGTCTTGTAGTCACTGATTCTTCTTATAACAAAGACACCGGTTTCTTAAGAACTAGACATCTGAGCTCAGCAAACAGGCAACTGTTGCATCAGTCAATTGTTTGACCATATTATCCTTTGGCCTGTGTATTAATTTGAGCGTTAATGCAGAGAAGTGTGCCGGAAGCACTGCTAGCCAAGGGTAAAGTAGGTCATGCTGCTGTTCGGAGCAGCAGCTCAGGCGTACTGTTCAGACTGTTCTTCTGGATCTTGTTTGTTTGTTACGCAAAAGGGCACACGAACAGTCTGCGTGCCTGTATGTTTTTTTTTTTTTTTTTTTTTTTGTGTTGCTTTTTATAGCGTGTTTTTGGAAGACCATGTTCTAGTCAGCGGAGAGCGCTTTTGTAACCGAGCAATGATGTAATATTAAAAATAAAAATCGGCTTGTGTAATCAGTAGCCACTGATGTTTTTTGTAACGAAGACTCTTGTGTAACTGTACACTGAGACGCACATCTTTTATTTATTTATTCTTTTGCTTTTTTTTTTTTTTTTTATAAAAGAACTAGATGGGTGAACCAGTAAACAGGGAACACGGTGTCGATTTTTCAACCAAGAAGCATTCATATGTTTCTCTTTGAAAGATATGAAAAAAATGCACCGTCTTTCTCGCTTATTGTCAGACGTCTCTAAAACGTCTGTTCCTTCGAAACACTTTCATGTACCTGCACCTTTTCGTTAACTCCGCCTACATACCGTTCTAGGTGTACAGTTGATGTGTACTGTGTAGTGACTGTAGGTCGTTTGTTGCGCTGCACGATTTGTCGGCTGCGCTCTACCCAGACCATAATCACATATTGTATCATCACAGCAGTGACCGTGAGATGAAGGTGTTCCAGTTTGTGTGGTGCTGCTTTATAGCCCTCCACCATGTCTGCCTCTGCTGTGCTGAAAATACTCCACCACCAATTTAATATCTCCTCAGCGATCGTGTTCCAGCGGCGCCTTTTCTGATCGATGGACCTGATGAATTGTGCATACCAACAAAAAGGGGTTGGTTTTTTTTTTTTTCCCTGCAAAGATGAACTTTCCTCAAGTTCGAAACTGCCTTGCTGTGCCAAAACCAGCACTCGAGTGCAGCTTTCAGCACTTTTTGGACAGCAGACATCATTTAGCCTACATAGCTCAGTGGAAGTCTCATTTTGTGTCCTCGTACGTCTTTCCGCTGCAGGTCCAGCAGCCCGTGATGTCCTCTCACGACAGGTCAGGGGGCGGATCTCTGAGACGTCAACCCACTTATCCTCCCGCAGGTCCGTCACACTCCTACAGGCTGCACGAGGCCTCGCTCTTTAGCTCCGCCCCTAACCTGTACGCCTATCCCGCCTCAGCCGCCCTGGCCTCAGTGTCACAGGCCGTTGATCAGCTGCACAACTCTGCCAGCTCTTCCTCCTCCTCCTCGTCCTCCTCCATCAGGCACACGCGTGCTGCCGGGCCGTACTCCGCCTCTCTGAGTCTGCTGCAGAAGAGCAGCGCGATGGGGCTGATGGGCCAACCGGCTGCCTCACACTGCCCTCAGCAGCAGCTCCCCGGGCAGCCGTACCCCCTCAGCCAGAGGAAACTCAACCAGTACCCTTACCTGTGAGACACACCATCGCATCACATCACATCTCATCGCATCGCAGAGCAACCTGATCACGGAACTTAATTATTCTCGGCTTTCTTAATCATTCTTTTAATATCAGTTTAGATTTTATGTAGTAATGTTTCTCTTAACACTGTTAAATCAGGTTGTCCTAATGTGTAGCTGACCTTTTGTTTTGAAAATGTAACGGAAGGTGCGACTGTATAAAAACGTTCTTCAGCACTGTTAGTGGTGTTCAGAACATTCTCACTTTAATGTTTGTTGAACAACTATAAGATTATCGTTAACGTTTACCCCTATTTGGACGGGATTAGTTTCTCTGGTGACTCCTGCAATAGCACCTTCTCCTTCAAAAGTTGAACTCTTGCGTCTGGACAGCAATTCAATTAATACGGGACGAGGGCGATTATAATGTTTTATACGAATTGGTGCTGGCATTGGGAATGTTATTGGGCTGTTTACAATCATATTTATTTATTTATTTGTCAGCACCTCATGTTAGACGAATGATTAGAGCAGAAGTGCTGATTCGTTTTTTTTTTTCTTTTTTATCCTAAATTATTAAAGTGCCCCGTGGTATTGTGTAAGGACGTTAATCCACAGCATCATGCTTCGATTATACGTGCGCGTGTCGACGAAACACCAGAAGCAGTAAACTCCTCGCGCTGTCGGGGATAAAATAATCAGAGGAGGATGTTCTGTATGGTCCGTAACCAGGAAGCACTGAAAATGAAATCAAAGAGAAGCTCCTGTAAAAATAACCTGATCCCGTCCCAATAGGATTTTTCTCCTCTTTTGTTTTTACTGCCTTCGTGTATTAATCATATTTTACTGTTTATTTACAGGTGCCTTTGACTCTATTAGCACTCATGTTCTTAATATATTTTCTCTGTGTGCGTTTCGTTATGTTGCTTTTCAGTGTGCGCGCGTGTGTGTGTGTGTGTGTGTGTTTTAATGGATATTGTGCTGACAGTTGCATGTTTATGTAGAGTCCTAGGCGCTACATAGTCAAATGTTTTTAGGCTGCATCAGCAAAATGATTAAACGAGAAACCGATAAGAAGATCAGGTGAGGTATCGAAGGCTGGTGTTCTGTAAAGTGGTGGTGTGAAGTGATGTAGATAGCACTTAAAAAGAACGGATAACGTGGATGTGTACGCTCATAAACTTGTGCCTAGTACAATGTGTGTTTGACTCCGAGTCGCAGATCCGAGCCTGCTTTTCACAAGCTTCTTATTAGTGGACGTTTGCTCTAACTAGAAGACGGTGAATCGGTGCTTTTAGGCAGGTCACATGCTCATTTAGAATAATTCAGACTTGTGCAGTTGTGGGTGTTTCTACTCATCTTTCAGAACGTGGAGTGTAAAGTAGACCAAACTACAGCTAAATCCTGATAAATATACATATTGTATATGCACAATAAACATTTTCAGTGTACATTGATCACGCGTGTGTTTTCTGAATATACTATAATGTTTTCCGGAGATTTTATGTTAAATTTAGTATAGCTGGATTTTCACTGATGACAAACGCAACTAATCTGTGTGTGTGGCATCTGGAGGGTAAACGATGCGGTGTGTAGAAAGCACAAGAACACCGAAGACTAAACGGAGGCAAACCTGGTTAGATTGGATACTGCAAAAAATAAGTCAGTCTTCTAATCTGATGTTCATTTAAACTTGATGTTTTAGCCTTAAATGCTAGATTACGAGTACGCAGAGTGAGGACTGAGTGGAGGGTGATGGAGGCGACCTGCCAAATCACACGTTCGCCACCGACGGAGACGGACTGCTCATCCATCCAGCTGGAGTGTGTCAAAGAACGCCAGGAGTCCAAAAGCTCCAATTCTGTGCCTTACGTCAACTAAAAAAGATCAATTTCATTCTCCGGTTCCTCTCAATAAAGGTATAAACAATGGATCAGAAACCCAAATGTCTGTGGTTGAAAGGTTTTGATCCCCTTTCCAGACTGTAAGGAATTACAGTCTAATCAGAAGAGCTTTGTTGGCTGACGGTTGGACAAAATATCACCCTAAATAAACATCATATTGATGAATCAACCTTGACTAATCCTCCCGCTGCATTGGTTCCCAGCCTGGATCTCAGACCTCTTTACATTTTCCCTGCATAAAAACACCCATGTTGACTCGGAGCATTTCTGTTAATTAGCTCAGCAGCTTGATCAGGTTTGTTCCAGCAGGGGGAAACAAGAAAATGTGCAAAGCGGCAGAATTTGGGGAACTACCGGTCAATAATCCAACACCCATTCATGGAGCTCTGGCACTTTGCAGAGTCTAATCTAATCTAATGCATCTGGTCTAATACTCGGGTCCTCATTATGCTGATCAGATTTGGAACCAAACACTGCAGAGAGATCTCCAGAAACAGGTCTGCATCCAGAAATGCACTTATTTCCATCCGTAAATACGGTTAATGTTTCCGCATCAGTTGATATTTTTGAGAATGATATAACGGTAAAGGAGTATTTCTCTCTTGGTGTAATACGGACTGTAGGTTTTGTTCTCCATCTAACTGTACATATCCAGTTGAGTGTATATCATTGTTCTATCTCTACAATAAGCCCGATGGGTCATTCATGTTTTCACAGTGATTAAACGTCTGCACAAACTCTGACTAAGACTTTTAAACACATCACCCCGATGGCTCGTTGCACGAGTAGGCCGAATTGGCCTTTAAAGCCATTATCGAGCTCATTATGCCTGGAAATGAGAGTAGTTTCAGAAAGTAGAACCGGGTCGGAGTCACTGGGGGGCATTCGCATGGCCACGACCTCCACATCCTGTCAGCCCAAATGGGTTATATTCCTGCTGGAAGCCTGTTAATTTCATACTCGGATTTTTTCAATAGATCATAGAATACTTTCATTCACATTCAGGAACTGGTATAAATGTGCAAGCAGAGATAAGAGCCTATCTTTCAAAGAGAACAGACATCAATATTCAGGTGGTGTCGTGTGTAGTGTTGCCGTCCCATAGCTACAGGGTCCTTGTTCAGTCCTGAGCTCAGGTTTCTGTCTGTGCCAGAAGTATGTGGACACCTGACTATCACAGCAATATGTGCAACATGTCATTCCAGATTTACTTCCCTTTTCCTGTTGTTATGAGCGCCACTCTTCTGGGACGGCTTTCCACTAGACTTTGGAGTGCTACTATAGGGATTTATCATCTTTCAGCTATACGAGCATTAGTTGGTGTTTCGGTTCATCCTAAAAATCCCTCCTTCCAAAATGTGTTCGTAAGATTCACCATGAAACTGATCAAACCAGTTGAATAACAGAATGAATAAATAAATAAGCTGATTATTTTGTGTGGAATGGTGGTAAGAAAAAAATATACCAGATGATATGAGGAAGAGAGAATGGAGCTGATTTCTTTCTTTCCCAGACTTTAAATTCATTCCGTCTATCAATGTTTTTCCTCTCCACCGTCACCTTGGGATTGCTCATTATTGTTCTAAATGCACATCAGGATTTCTGTTTCCATTTCTATAGAAATTGAATTCCTTTGAAGGCCCCTCCACCTTTGGGGTTAATGAGCTCCACCATTCCCCCCCTGCTGTAATCCATGCACCATAATGCGCACAGCTAATGTGTGTAAAAGGGAAGCAGAGCGAGCAAGTATTTGCAATTACCCAGACACACATATATGTATTGTCTAGAAAGCTCATTTCTCAATTTAATTTAATTCCGTGGATTCATTTGTTAAAAGAAAGTCTTTGCCCCCCGCTGAATGCCTAATACCTTTCCAATTAGATTTGCTGTGTTAATGGTTACAGGTTTGGCGCTACAGTTAGGTACCTCACGAACACCTGATGAATAGCAGTGTTTATTAAAACAAGCACCATTCGAAATGAAAACAGATTCATCATATCCTCATGTCGAGGAGGCACAAAACTTTACCCTCATGCAAAGTTCACTGCAAAATGTACAGGTATCTTTATTGCAGAGAAGATCCAATCCTTTAAATATTAATGTACTTAACACTCTGTATAATCCCTTTATTTATCTTATTGCACCCTACCCTTCATGATATTCTTGTTAAATGTATTTATTGGTATATTGTAAAGAATTCTTTGCTCCCTGGTTGTTGTGCCTTTGTCACGGTTTGGTTACGGTTAGTTTCTTTTTTTTTTTCTTTTTTTTTTCTTGCTCAATTGAAGCATTGGTAAACATCACTGTCCTTATTTAAGCCATTAAATTCAGTACAGCAGCGTCCGTTCATAAAACCACACGCCCTTAGAAAATGAAACATAGTAAAAACCATAGTGGTATAAAACGACACCAGAGAGGAGACGAAATAAAAATGCGCTTGTGTGCCAGATCACGAAGACCGTTCGCTTTCTTGTGTGTCTCTTTTTATGAACCATGTAATTCCAAAGTTCAACCTTTTCAGCACGGTAAATTTCTCATTTACGACAAGTGCATGTTTCACTCTGCTCAGGAAACGAGCGAGACGTCATCTGATGAGTCACGACACGGCTGCTGCTCAGAGCAAGTCTTTGCACACTGTCTCTCAGCAGCTCAGAGCGAGTGCACCCCCATCCTCATACAGTCGTGACCCTCATGACCACCTCGCGGTTGGAGTTGGAGGCGAGGCGTGCTTCGCTGGGCCTGATCTGACTCAGGATGTGCAAGATGGTGTAGCCGCAGTGGTGGTTGAGGATAGTCCTGAGCCTCCGAATGCGCTGATTCCTCCTGCTGCCGCTGCCCAGGCTGTGAGGGTTGGAGCGTGAGCCACGCGCCGTCGCCTTACTGCTCGAGCTAATCGGGTCCCCCAAGTCCTTGGCCTTTTCATAGTTCAATACTTTCCACTGCTGATTGACAGCTTGCCAGCGCTTAAAGATCCGGTAGACCGATGAACCCTCGTGGATGATGAGGCCTGTGGGAAATATGGATTAACAAGGATCCAGGGGTGGGCCAGTGTGAGAAATTTCCATCATTTAAAAAAGGATTTCACTTGATTTTCTTATTTATTTATCTGAAATAACCTTATAAAAATATGTTTTAGAGAAACACCAGAATGTTTTGCAGAAAAAAACCCACTGGATGGATGTTTGAACAGATGGATGAATATTATATTCAGAATCTATATACTTCTGTGAAGCTGCCTTGTGACAATGTCTGTTGTTAAAAGCACTATACAAATAAAATTGAATTGAATTGGATGGACTGAGAGATGAATGGATAAATGCATAAACTGATGTACAGACACAATGGTGGATGGGTGAGATGGATGGATGGACGGACAGTTGGATGGATGTATGGTTTGAATAGATGAATGCACAGCTAGATTGATGTTTATTTGGATAGCTGGATGAATGGATGGATTTGTTAAATTAATGTATGGATGGGTAAATGGATGGATAATCTGATGTAATGATTCACAGACAATGATAAGTGAATTGGATGGATGGATGGATGTGTGGTTGGATGGACAGGTTGGACAGATGAATGGATGGATGGATGGACAGTTGTAATGATTGAATTTATGGTTGTTTGAATAAATGAGTGGATGGATGAATAGTTTGAGTGGATGAATGGATATATTGTTTATTTGAATGGATGGATGGACGGGTAGATGGATAGATGAATAGTTTGAGTGGATGGATGGATGAGTGGCCTGGCAGATGAATGGGTAGATTTGTTAAATTGATATATGGGTGTGTAAACTGATGGTGGCTGGATTGACAGTGATGGATAGGTGAATTTGATTGATGGATGGAAGAATGGATGGATGGATGGAAGGATGGATATTTAAATGGATGGATAGATGGATCTGTGGTTGTTTGAATGGATGGATGGTTTGAATAGATGAATGCATGGATAGATTGATGTTTATTTGGATAGATGGATGGATGGATAGATTTGTTAAATTAATGTATGGACGGGTAAATGAATGGATAATCTTTCACAGACACAGGATTCACAGACAATGATAAGTGAATTGGATGGATGGATGGATGGACAGTTGTAATGATTGAATGTATGGTTGTTTGAATAAATGGATGGATGGATATTTAAATGGATGGATAGATGGATGGATGGATGGATGGATCTGTGGTTGTTTGGATGGATGGATGGATGGATCTGTGGTTGTTTGGATGGATGGTGGGTGGATGGATGGATGGATGGATCTATGGTTGTTTGGATGGATGGTGGGTGGATGGATGGATGGATGGATCTGTGGTTGTTTGGATGGATGGTGGGTGGATGGATGGATGGATGGATGGATCTGTGGTTGTTTGGATGGATGGTGGGTGGATGGATGGATGAGCAGTTATTTAATTCAGTCATAATGCAGTATAGTTTTGTAGATTTTGTACTATGGAACTTTCATAATATATCATACCTTAACTGTAAAAATTTGGGCTAAAGGGGTTCCTAACACTTTCTGGTAATTTAGCTGTTCATTTAAACAATTTCACAGTTTCAGATATTAATGTAAAGTTGCTTCTTAGTCAGCTGATGGATATTTTACTCTGCAGCTCCTCCGACATCGCTTGCATCGTATACGACATCAGAAGTCGATTAAAAGCGTTTGCCCAATATCATTCTTAAATCAGTGGGACTCTGGATGAATAAAAAAGTTAGCAAATGAAACATTCATTCCCTGATCATTTTCTAGCTATAAACAGAATTATAAGGTGTGTTTAGTTCAGTTTAAATATGTTTATTAATAACCTATGCATAAATTCTGCTAATGCTTTAAACTGCTTCGAGTTAAGTGAATTATTTACCAAATGCCTATATGAAAACTCTCTCCTGAGAGAATCATCACATGCCAAAAAAATTTAAACCATAAAAGAAACAACCATGATGAATGTAAGTAATACAGTTTGAAATCACACAGCTGTTGTTTACTGTGAGTCTGACTTCAGAGGATATTTAAGAGTAATTGAGTAATATTATTTGGTTTATCATAAGTAATTCACATAGTATCTACAGTTATACACTCTACATTTATTTTGCTCGCAGGAAATTATTGTAAAATGAGTCACAACATGAGTCACAGTCTCTTTCAGCCGACCTAACGGACCTTGTACTGAAACAGCCGAATGCTAATGGCTATGTAAATGGCCAGTGCCCGCAGTAATGAACACAATAAAGGTCAGCTGTGTGTTTAATTATCTCACTTTCAGCACGCCTCCGCTTACCTATGCACACAATGTCCATGAAGCCGTACATGCCGTAGCAGATCTGGAAGAGCAGGTCCTGCCGCTGCCACTTGGCAGAGGGGCTGAGCGAGGACCACACCAGCCACGAGATGCTGGCGATCAGGAAGAGCGAGCCCAGTATGATGGCGGCGATCTGCACCTTCTCGATCACCGTCAGAGAGATGGCCTGCCACTGAAACACAAAAGCCAAATGTCATGTGGTTGACGCACCAATACCACAGAACAGAAAAGCATCCTTTTCAGGCGAGCTCAAAAAAAGTCAATCCTAGTTGTATCCTAGATTCATTTCTTCCTATAGTTTCTATTGTAACAGCTCATTCACAGAGACTTGTATGTACATGAAGTGTTTTTATCTGAAGAGAAATACATTAGAGCTGAAGGTTAATAGCCAGACAGTGCTGGGATTTCATATCACGGTTGGTAATATGGCATTATTATTTAATATAATAGCAAGCGATATAGTTAATAATGAGACAATTTCCTAATTGTTGTATTCGAATGATTGTATTCATGATTCCAATCTGAAGAAAAATCCACCTTTATTGACTTCCCCTGCTCTGTTTTACTCAGGAAATCCATTATGCACAAAGTGAATCATAGATCACATGCTACTGTCTTGAAATCAAAGGATGTTTGAAAGAAGATGAAGTAACAGAATATGTATGGATTATACCAACAGGAAGCAGGAGGAAGAGGCCTTTGTTTTTTAGGGTTTTTTTTCTCCTGAGTTTAGATTGAACTCATCGAAATCTCTTACCTGTAGGGGATTTTTAGTGCTGATGGCCAGCACTTGGTATTTGAAGTAGCAGAGCTCGCAGCTCCAGGAGCCTCTCTCACTGATCCAGCGGATGAGACACGGCTGATGGGTGCAGCGCACCGAGCCGTCGCAGCGGCATGGACTCAACAGCTCCCCCTGATGGGCACACAATCACACACTGGGTTAGGTCATGGGCCTACTGTAGCTCATTCGTCAACAACCAAAACAGCAATAGCCAGAATTAAAAAAAAAAAAAAAAAAAGATTCCTCTAACGAAGATTGTCTTTTGACCTTTAATAGATTTTGCCTAAATAATTGTAGCAGACGTGGACAGTTTGTTAAAATAAATGCTGCTCTGATGTTCCTTTTACCCAAATGTCAAAATAATTATAATAACTCAAGTGTCAAATCTAATTTCAGAGCATAATCATGACAGAGTAACGCTACTCAGGCTTGCAGCTCAACTCTGACTCTGTTTTCCTGCATGATCCTGTGGATAAGCACATCTGCTTCATTCAGACGTACCAGAGCGTGTCCTCAAACAGCAGCAGGTATGTGAGCTTCACCCAGTGGTTTCGCACCCAGCTGTGAGCCACTGTTGTGGCATCTGTTACCCGATATTAAGCCAATCCCACATGACTTCCTTGTCCCTATATAATAGCGTCATATCAGGAAGGAAATAATGATTCCTACGCCCCATGGAGTGCACAATAACCCAAAAAAGAGAGCCACTAAGTATGTAGCAAATAGCAGTGTTGATAAAGGTGTCTGCATCGCTGTACATTATTGACCTAATGCAGTATTGACCCACACTGAGGGTTTTATAATAGCTGCAAAGATAATATCAAGATGGTGCTTAAAGCACAGTGGAAAAAGCTTGGGCTGCACTGAGTGTGTGGACTATGGGTGGTATTCAGAAATGATGACTTGGATTCAGTGAGAGGTTATACAGGTACTGAGGTAAATTTTTCGGGGCTTCCCATTCTGATGCGTAGAATGCTGCTCCTTGTTCAAGCCAATATCATGCAAGAAATAGACCAGAATCGTGCGTACCGCTTGCGCAACTTCTGAATAGGCTTTAAGTCTGTACTTATGCCTGAGGTCTGAATACTAATGTGCATGGTTTAAGCATTAAATTCTCTCTGCACGCATGTAACACAACTCCAGCATAGTGGGACACAGTGACCATCGTTGTATCGTTTCTTGTATTTAAAGCTGTGTGCTGGGATCCAGTTAAAGCAATATGAGCAAACTAAGTGACTGGCTTCTGAAAATGAGATATTACTCATAAAGTTGCACATTAGGAGAGGGAAATCAATGCATGCAGTCAGCGTGTAGCCATTGTTGAGGCCTGACTGTAGCCGCAGGATCAGCTTTGTTCGCAGTGTGTGGAATGATGCGAAGAACATGCAGGTTAATAAGAGCTGAGCTGTTCCTGCTCCCATCCTACACCCAGCCAAGCAATCAATACTAGTTTCAAACCCCTCAGACATGACTCCCCTGGCACAGGAAAATCTCCATTCTAATATTTCCTGTAAGTTCACTTGGTTCTAGAAAGGGTTGTAATTCCACTGGGTTAAAGATTTGGCTAGAATTCACTGTAGGTCCATCGGGTTGTAGAATGGGGTGTAAATCTATTGTGTTCTAAAATTCGTCTTTAAAATAAGTCTGTTAGGCTATAGAATGGGTTGTAGAATTGGTTCTCAGTCCATTGTGTTCTAGAATTAGTTGTCATTGTTTGGGTTCTAGAATTGGTTCTACGGCTGTTGGGCTCTAGAATGGGTTGCAAGTCCACTGGAGTCTATAATTGGTTGCAAGTCCATTGGGTTATAAAATGGCTTGTAAAGTCAGTGGGATTCAGGAACTGACTGTACGCCTTTTGAGTTCTAGAATTGGTTGTAAGTCTATTAGGTTCTAGAATTGTTTGTAAGTCCACTAGGTTATCAAATTGGTTCTAAGTTGACTGGGATATAAAATGAGTTGTAAGTCCATGGGGCTATAGAATTGGCTGGAATGGGTTGCAAGACCACGGAGTTCTAGATTTGGTTATCAGTCCATTGGGTTAAAGTATTAGTTGAAACCTTGGGTTCTGGGATTGTTTCAGGAACTGATTGTGTGTCATTTGGGTTCTAGAATTGGTTGCCAGTCCCTTAGCTTCTAGAATGAGTAAGTTATAGAATTGGTTCTAAATCCACTGGGGTATAGAATGAGTTCTAGAATGGGTTGTAAGTCCACGAAGTTATAGAATTGGTTCTAAATCCACTGGGGTGTGAAATGAGTTGCCATTGGGTTCTAGAATGGGTTGTAAGATCACTGGGCTATAGCATTGGCTGGAATTGGTTGTAAGTACGTTGGGTTCTAGTGCAATGAGAAATGTTAGAAATGTCTTTATTTCATTGTAAGATTCTAGATCTAATCTAATGAGAAAAGTCCAGAATCTTTATTGCTGTAATTCGGCACTTTAGACAAACTGCATATTTATATTTTTACAGTTAACACTAGCACTATTTTCTCTACAGGCTTAACTGATTCACCCTCTAACTGTGCCTGCCTTTAATAAAGCACTCATTTAGAATCTCATTAAGATGTGCGAGTGAGCAGTTAATAAGTTCCACCAAGATTTCGTTTTCCTTATTTAATTCCTATCCCGTATCAATTTGTTTGGTCTGCGGTAATAATCGTGATTAAACTGCAATAACCTTTTGTCTGGCAATGTAGCCAAAGAAATGGTTGTACCACTGATGATAAACTCAGTTTTAAACACTTAACTTAGTTACTTTAGTTCTAGTGTAGCTTTTTATAGTCAAAAGCACAGATCCCGCAGCACTCCGCATGCGGTTGTATTGAATAATCCACAGCATGTCTCTGTATGAAAATATAATTTATATGTGAACTTTCATTTTTTCGAGTTTTCTACCCAGCATACTTTGCAGGTATTCGAAGTTCTCCTATTGACATAATTAATGTAATCCTGCAGGGTTTGTAATGGGACTCGTACCGGTTTGGGTGTCGGTGCAAATCATCAAATGTTCTTTGTAAAAACACTTTCATGAATTCTTTAGTTGAAGGAACTTGCACAATAAGCACTAAATCGGTTTTTATTTCATCCTTTCAGAGGGAAGAATAGCTGATTATGGGTTATAAACATGGCCTAATTGTGCATTAAGGCCACTTATTGAACATCATTGAAGTCTTGGTTTTTTATTTGTGAGAAAGTCTTGATTAATTTTCTAAAACAGCAGTTTTGGATGCAGGGTATATCACAGGTTTATATTAATGTGCTTGCTCAAATATGTTATCGTTTCAATAGTAACAACTTACACAGGGTGGACGATATCAACATATCTATGTCAACATACTGCATGGTGACATTTTCTGTGAGATGATTATTTTGCATTTTTGGGAAGGAGTCAGAGTTCAAGCTGTTACTGCTTATAGCTGCTATAACCTGAGTGATAGCAAGAACTAACTTGTGTCGTGGATGTTCCATCCATCCATTATCTATAGTGCTTTATCCGTCTGGGTCGTGGGGAAGCTGGAGCCAATCCCAGCATCTTGGGGTGAGAGGCGGGGTACACCCTGGG